>SEYY01013979.1:60000-87285 GCA_009176605.1 Armadillidium nasatum | reverse complement strand
TATATATATATATATATAGTAAAGAGTTTAATGACGAAAAACTTGAAAAAAAAATTCATATTTAGATTGTGATTCTTTGTTCTTGATTGACTTCACTATTTAAATTTACTATCATTAATTCTTATTTCCTAAAGCATTTCTATATTATAATTTACTTATATATATTATATATATATATATATATATATATATTATATATATATATATATATATATATATATATATATATATATATATAAATAATTTTAAAATAAATTACCTTTTCTAACCTTTTAATAATAATAATAATAATTATTTAAGACGCCAGAGATGGCTTGCAATTTCAGTATATAATCTTTTCTATTCTTCAGGTCCCATAAGGTCGAGGCCTCTTCTCTGTGCTACATTTGACATTTGTATATCAATTGGTTTCGTGGTGTCGTACAGCGAAGGTGCTGCGAAAATGATACCACAAGTACCCGCGACGCAAGCTACAGCAAATACCCATAGAAATAAACGATCAACCACCATAGCAACGTAACGCCAATCTTCCTGAATCTGTAATTATATTATATATATATATATATATATATATATATATATATATATAATATATATATATATATATAATATATATATATATATATATATATATATATATATATATATATATATATATATATATATATATATATATATATATATATATATATATATATATATATAATATTATTTTAGCTCTATCGGTCGGCAAAACCTATAAGCATACCAAATTCCACCGGAGTTGAGAAAAAAGTGAAACCAAGATCAAATCAAAGGTCGACACATCGTTTGAAAGTATTCAGTTCAGTTGAAAAGAGTTGGAAAATTTGAAAAAGGAAGTGTGTTCCAAACTTTACCATTTTAGAACATGTATTTTTGATATAGCTGTTGTCAGGATTCACAAAGATAGAGAAAGGATATGACTGTTTAAAGTGACTAGTGGCAATTTCTCTCCTCAAGGGAGGAGGTATTTGACTTCAGAATATCGTGAAAGCAGAATCAATTTTAATATCGATAATAAAAGGAGAGTGATACAATTGTTCAAAAGCTTGAAAGAGATTGGAGAGAGTTAGTGAGAGTAGAAGATTTGACAACACGTAAAGTCCTGAACTCCTATCTATAAATGGTCATAAATTAAATTTATATAACCTTATTTCCATAAGCACACAAACACACACACACACACATATTATATATATATATATATATATATATATATATATATATATATATATATATATATATATATATATATATATATATATATATATATATATAACCTTTCAATATTAACGCACCTCTTGGAATTCAATATTAAGTGGCCAACTATGCCATTAAGATTAGGCTGTATTGCGTTTATGATGATTGAAACGGGTCAACACAGGCAATATATATATATATATATATATATATATATATATATATATATATATATATATATATAATATATATATATATATATATATATATATATATGCCTTTATATAAAAAATCTGTCTCCCTACTACTAATTTTTGTGTCTCTGCTACTTCTCCCCTAATGGATCAGAATTTCCGGTTTTTTTTTATAATACTTCTCAAGATACTTTCACTTCTTATCCAAATGCTGAAGTCCTCTATTTAGGGGATTTCAGTCGGTAGTACACTGAGTGATTTGGTTTCTCTCATACTGATACAGGTAAGGAGACAAAATCATTCAAAATTCTCTGGAGCCCACATATGTCATACTATGCACATCATACTAACCAGTTCATGAACACATTTGATTTATGTTTAACCACTACTTTTTCTAGATACAAATAAACCTTTCCCTCCTATTGGTAACTCTTAACCATAATCTTAGTTATAATGCTTTCTCCCTAACAGCTGCACCATGCCGTAACGTACTTTCTGGCACTTCAATCAGGTAAATTTAGGGGAAGTGCGTCGCTTCTTTGATAACTACCATTGAAATGAAGCCTGCTTTGTCTCGGAGGACTCTTCGGTCTATGCTGAAAGACAGGGGCCGTAATAGCCGATGGATGAGCTGTTAATTCCATCTTCAACTAAACCTTTTTCTCATCAAGATCCATGATTCAATGGCAACTAGTTTCGTGTCCTTCTGGATAGAGAGAACACATCGTGAATGAAAAAAAATCTCCCAACTCCTACAACTCCAGCTAATTTTCATTTAACTCGGAATCGTTGCAGAGATGTTCTTCGACGGGCTAAGCGACTTTCACTTGGGGGAAGTGCGCTGCCCTCCTTGATTCTCCCACTGACAAAAATCTTCTGGCCTCTTGCCAAAAGTATCTCTAATAACTTTTGTAAATCTGCTCTCCTCCTCTTATTCGCTCTGACGGTTCTGCAGTTAATTACCATTCTGAGATTACCATCTCACCGGTAAATAACAAATGTCTTGAAAAGGCAAATCTCTTTGGCCACCTTTTTTCATCTAATTCTACCCTGGACAATTCTAGCTTCTCTCCTTTTCTCAGATGTTCCATGTCTCTTGTGATTCATGATCGGGTACATGTGATCTTGAAATCTATGAACGTCAGGAAGGCTTGTGGTTTGGATGCCAATCCTCCCAGTGCTCTGAGGGAGTGTGCTTCTGAGTAGGCTTCTGTCCTCGTTTAGCTCTACTCTCTGCGCCTTAATACTAATTCTTTTCTTCAGTGCTGGAAACGTGTATATGTTCAGTCGATTCCGAAGAAAGATAGCCGCTCTGACCCTTCCAACTATCGTCTTATAGCTCTCAACTGTGTTCTGTGTTTTTGTGTTTTAAACTCTCTTCATCTCTCATTTCCTGGATCATTTAAAGTCTCATCAACGTCACTCAGATCAGAATGGCTTTTGGCGCTCTAGGTCAATCGATGAAATACTTTCCCATCTCAATAATTCATGGTATTCCGTCCTTAGGGACTATAGGGGGTTTTGTGTGGTGGCACTTAACATATATAAGGCTTTTGACCTGGGTAAGGCAAGCGTCACTGATTTCTACTTTGGGTTTCCTCTTTTTCTTTGCTTACTTATATCTAGTTTTCTCTCAGATCGTTCCATTTCGGCACTTGTCGATGGAGTGACCTCTTCCTCATTTTCTGTCAATTGTGGTATTCTTCAGAGTTCTGTTCCATTTCCCAACTTTATTTCTACTTTTCAAGAATGATCTTTTTAACAGCACTTTTAACTCTGTTCACTCATACGCCCAACTCTCATTTCAAATCTGCTGCCTCTTTCGCTTCTAGAGCTGCTTCTCGTCTTCAGCATTCCTACTCTATTCTTGCCTATCTGGATGAGATTTCCCGGTTGTGCCACAGCAACCTTGTGAAATTCAGCTTTATAAAAACTCAGCTTCACATTTTCCTCTCAAAAATACCTAAATTTCCTATGTCTTTCAAAGGTTCTCCCATCTCACCGGTAAATAACATAAATACTCCTGGTCTAAACATAAACTGTCATGGAAGCCACATATCACAATGATTGTTAAAGTGACCTCTAAGAAGCTATGAATACTATTCTATTTAGGGCGAGATTTCTGAACAGTTACCCCAGTTATATAAGGGTCTTATTCGCCCTTGTATGGAGTTCTCTCTCTCTCTCTCTCTCTCTCTCTATATATATATATATATATATATATATATATATATATATATATATATATATATATATATATATATATATATATATATATATATATATATATATATATATATATTTTTCCTCCTGCTTCTGTTCTTTAAGTATTTTGGCTAAAAGAATGTCCCCTAATTATTTAAAACCCTCTTTTCCTTCGACGTGACGGTGGCGCACTATCTCATTTTTATATGTAATATAATAGCAGGTGTTCGAAGAAATTTTCCTCTTATATTCATACCAATATTGCGTCTTTCTCACAGCACAAGGGGTGCCCTAATTTTGTGTTTGTGTGAATATTGGAAAAACCAGACTTGTTCGTCGTAATTCCTTCTTTTCAAATACTACTATTCTGTGGAACTCTCTACCATCATCTGTTTTTCCTCCTGTATTTAATCTTCCTCTATTCATGGTTTCCATCTGTGCCCACCTCAGAAATTTGCATTAGGTTCGCGTTTAGGTGGGTTTTCTTTTTCTTCGTATTTTACTTATGCCCTAACAATGAAAAGCGTTCTGCCCCCCATGAGTGGTAGTAAACTGTATATATATATATATATATATATATATATATATATATATATATATATATATATATATATATATATATATATATATATATATATATATATATATATATATATACATATATATATATATATATATATATATATATATATATATATATATATATATATATATATATATATATATATATATATATATATATATATATATATATATATATATATATATATATATATATATATATATTGACGAGGTGAACCCGGTCCACCACTTCACGCGAACTGGTTAATAAAAACATTTTAGGAAAAAGAACCAGCTGTTAACTATTACCGTTTTAGATTTATTTAAAATTTTAATGAGAGAACAGCTTATCAAACTATTAGGGAAGATCGACTGTGGATGCTTTGATATATATATATATATATATATATATATTATATATATATATATATATATATATATATATATATATATATATATATATATATATATATATATATATATTATAATTTAATTATTTTCCACTTGAATAATAACAATGAAAGTGCCAAGTTGAACTGCACTTTCATTTATCACTATTATGAAATTATTCTATACAAAAACTGATTTCTCTTGAGAAGAGTTCAAAGAAAACATAATTTCCCTTTGGATCTTGTAATTTCTTTTAATTCATTTATGAACGAAACATTAATTAGGTTTGGTGTTACATTATTCTGGATATTTAATCAAAATGTTATTTAATCAGATGTTTTTTAAATAAATCTGAGGCCTCTTATTGATATCGTCAAGTTTTTTAATATCTTTAAATCTCGAAAGAACTTGTTTAGACAATTTGAAATGATATCGAGGTAGAGTGATTGATTTGCATGATTGAAAGAGGTGGTTCGATTCCCAATGTGGATTCCGAGTACAAATTTCGAAGAAATGTTCTTTTCCTCTTTTATATATTTTGTATAGTGAAATGTTATTTGCGTATTTTACACATTTAACATTAAATATGAAAAAAACAAGTAATTCTTGTTTTATTATTTATTTATTTCTTCAGAGAATTCAACTAGTACACAAAATTACGTGTTTTCTTTTTTTTAAAGTTTTAAAAATATATTTTCATTCCTGCTTTAAAAAGACAATTATATTTGTCTCTTATATTTCTTAATCCCAAACTCGTTTTTTTAACAATACATTTCTTTAGGTGTCATTTAAGAGTTAAAATAGATTATAAAATATAAATGTTCACTTTATTCTAATTGGTTTTCATTTAACTAAAAAATATGCTAAAACTAAAACCATGAAAAGAAAAATCCTTTTACAAGACATTAAATTCTCTTGCGAATGGACGCCTGTTCGAACCCCAGAATTAACATGTCTCTTTGTCTTCCATTTATTTATCTTTACACTTTACATCTACTGTATTGGTGTTATAGTAGTATTTTATTTTTTTAAATTTTTATTTACATTATATTAAAATTTTTTGTACCTTTAGGGATTATGATGATCTTGTGTGGTGGTATTTTAAATATGAAGGTGATTTTTTTTTTACAGGGTGTCATATGTGTCTGCTGTCGTGTCTCCCTTGTTGGTGTTCTTCTTCACCTTTCTCATTCATATCTAGTTTTCTCTCAAATCACTTCATATCCATAGTGGTGGATTGGACGAATTCTTTATCCGAGGTTAATTGTTGTGTTATAGGTTTTTTTTTTTCCCACGTTTTTCATACTTTTCTTTAACAACCTTCTCAAATTCTCACTTTTTGATTATCTAATTTTTTAGCATTAATTAACTAACGGACTTCAAATTTTACTTTTCTTCCTTCTACTCTTATCATATGTACTCCCTCTATCTATACCCAGATTACATTTTCCGATTCTATTTTTGGATCACTGAATTGAATTTCCAGGTGATTACTTAAGCTTTATGAGATTCAACTTTTTGAAACCAGATTGCTAAGTTTACCTTTCTCAAAAGCATCACCTATTTATTTTCATTGTTACGAAAGTTTTATTTTTCATCTTATAGTTGAAAATGCGGCTTAACATAAGATTGAAGTTCTTTTTAGGCTTATTCCGCACAGTTAAATTAACAATAATTATGAACATAATTTGGCCTTTTTGAAGTACTACTACTACTCACATCTGTGGGGTTCTATTACCATTTACCACCCAATCTAAGTCCAAGTGTAATTATCTTGTATTTTCTTTCTTGACTCTTAAACGTGACCACAATATAAATTTGGTATAAATGATTCATATGACTGGGAATTGACTACTTAGCGACTCCCTTCTAACAAAGAGGTCAAGTGTTCTTAAGAAAATTTTGTGTAGATTGGCTGTTTCAAAATTGTTCTGTTCCTTACCTCCTATTTTTAGCCACAGCTGTTCTGTGGAATTCTCTTCCATTTTTTTTATTACTTACCAATTTAACTTTCCTCATTTTAAAGTTTACTTATGCCCTAACTTAAAAATTTTAATTAGTCTTGTGCAAGGATGAATTGTTATTTATCCCTGATTAACAATTTTAACAACTTGATTATATATATATATATATATATATATATATATATATATATATATATATATATATATATATATATATATATATATATATATATATATATATATATATATATATATATATATATATATATATATAATGTGTGTGTGAGCTCTCAGAAAAGCGTATTACCCTTTATGGCAAAGAAGTAACTTTATTACGGTAGAAATGCGTCACTCTCTTTTATTACATTTAGAACGAATCTTTCTTTGCTTTAGTTGACGTGGAATAAATTTAAAACAGACGTGAAAGGATTGAGAGGGCGTAGGTGTTATTTTTTAAAAGTGAAGTGCTTTTATTTGATTATGATGAAATTGAATTTCCACCAAAGGCAAAAAAAAAAAAAAAAAGTTAAAAATCCCATTATTTGATAAAAATAAAATGTTTCTATAATATAATAAAGAACCTCAAGAGATTTAAAAGATTTATAGTTTATATTAATAAAAAAAAATAATTAGATGTTTATTGTATGATTTAAAATATATTTCAACAAAATTATCTCACTGTAAATAGTTTGATTTGTAATAAGAATGATGAGACAATATATAAGAAATAGAATTAATTGTTCGCAGATTAAAATTAATACAATATATATAGTATATATATAAATGATGGGTGAATCCGGTAACTTTCGAATTCGAATCTAGCACCTTTGAATCCGAACCCAGGAGTGTGGGGAATGTCCAAATCCGAATTTGAATTCGAATTGTTACCAATGATTTTTTTTTTTTAGAAAATTAAGTGGAGAGGAAATGTTTTTTTTTCTTTTTCTTTTTGGAATTTTTTTTTTTTTTTTTTTTTTTTTTTTTTTTTTTTCATTCTATAACAATTAATTATTATATAAATAAAAATATTTATTACATAATAAGCCATTACTTTAATATGATATATTTTTTTTATTTTTTTTAATTTTTATTTTTAGAAAGTTCACATCTCACGGGCATTGCCCTATTCGAGGAGAGGATCGAGGAGAGGAACTTTTCTAGGTAGTATATACCTAGGATTCCCAAGAGGAATCGAACCGGCGCCTCAAGCACGTGAGTCAATCACCCTACCGTTCGAGCCACGGTAGGGTGATTGACTCCTATATAAATGAGAAGACATTAGTACTTAAATATTACACCATATAATTTCTATCTCATGACTATCTCTTTAGTAACAAAATGATATCATACACATTCTTCGATATTCATCCCGCTTTCTTCAAGCTCTAATTTATTTTAAAACTTATTTCATATCAACATTCTCTATTTCTTTCAAGCTTTAAATTTTAAAACTTTTTACGCATTACATTTTCTATATTTTTATCAATTATGACTTAATAAATTTATCTTCATACCTTTCAATAATAAATTATTTTGTATTTCCTAAAAAAAATTAAAAAGTTTTGTAAAACAATGTTTGTTATTTATTAAAAAGTTGTCGTTATTTACGGGTGCTAAAACACTGATTCATGTAATACGAATAAGGACTCTCTACTCCTAACACAAATAATATATTCTAAACTAACAACAGTTTTCTTCTCAAAGTTATAACTAAAATAATTTCTTTATTTTCCTTTTCTATTCATATTTTTTTTTTTTTTTTTTAACGCAAAACATTAAAGTACATGCTAACATTTACATACCCAAACAACCTAATACACGTGTACAAATACACTCATGATATAAATAATTCTATTATTAGATAAAGAGGTATCGGGTAATTTTTTATTATTTCACAGTAGTGATGGATCGGATGTCATATTTTCCAATTTGCGGATGCGGATGTTGAATTTTGGAGAAGTGCGGATGCGGATGTTAATTTTGATGAGGATGCGGATGCGGATGCGGATGTTAATTATATATATATATATATATATATATATATATATATATATATATATATATATATATATATATATATATATATATATATATATTTCACTATCACCTTTCCCACTTTCGTGAGGTGGTGCCCGCCACAATTCCCTTACAAACATAACTATTCTTACCTTTCAACGCTTTCACCACCTCCCTCCATCTCTGTCTCCACATATCTTCTACCCTCGTCTAAACTCAAATTCCTTCCATCAAAATCACTCACTCCATCCATCCATCTCCACTTCGGCCTTCCCCTCCCCCTACCCTTCCCCTATCTACATCGGATCTACGTACCTTGCCAACCATTCTGTTCTCTTTCATTCTTCACATATGTCCAAACCATTTTAGCACATTCTCCTCCTCTCTATCAATTACACCCTTCTTCCATTTACACATCTCCCTTATTCTTTCATTTCTAATCCTATCAATCCTTCTCAATTTATAGATCGCTCTCAAATCTTTCATCTCAAAGACATTGAAACTTTTTCTCGACCGAGCACTTATCGTCTATGTTTCACACACATACAATACAGAAGGTGAACACATGCATTCAAACATTCTTATCTTTATTTCTTTCGAAATTTTTCCTTTCTTCCATACTTTTCTTAGGCCCCCCAATACTTTCATTCCTTCTACCACTCTGTTCTTTATTTCTTTTTCCGTCTCACCCTTACCTCCCACCCAACATTACTAGATATTTGAATTCATTCACCTCCTCAAGTTTCCATTCTCACACTTCTACAAACCAATTCCTCCCTCCACATTTCCTCATCCCCACCTCCAATCCTCATAACTTTATTATTCGCTGGATTGAATTTCAATCTCGTGTTTGCACATTTCCCTTCAAACTCTGTCACAAGTATTCTCATCTTTTCTCCAGATTCTGCCACCAACACATGCCGCATCATCTGCAAAAAGTAAAACATTCACTTCACATTCACCCTCAATATTTCTCAACGTAATACTTTTCCCTTTTCTCTCCATTTTTCTAAGTAAACCATTCATCAATAGATTAAATAACATGGAGATATTACAAACCCCTGTCTCAATCCCACTCCTATGATAAACCAATCCGATAGTTCTCTCTTCACCCTCACTCTTGACCTACAATTCGCATATATATATATATATATATATATATATATATATATATATATATATATATATATATATATATATATATATATATATATATATATATATATATATATATATATATATATATATATATATATATATATATATATATATATATATATATTAGTGATGGATCGGAAGTCATATTTTCTAATTTGCGGATGCGGATGTCGAATTTTGAAATGCGGATGCGGATGTTGAATTTTTGAAAGTGCGGATGCGGATGTTGAATTTCCGAAAGTGCGGATGCGGATGTTGAATTTTCGAAAATGCGGATGCGGATGCCATCACTATTTCACAGATATGTATCACAATGTACTGTGTGATGAGATGCCATACACTACTTTTATATTTAATATATGCCACTTTGAATTATCAAGCAGTCATTTGAACATTTAAATATATAAATAAATGTACACTGCACTGAAATCCCTTTTTTTTTTTAGTTGGGGCCGGGGCCCCAGTAGCTTCACACACACACACACACATATATATATATATATATATATATATATATATATATATATATATATATATATATATATATATATATATATATATATATATATATATATATATATATATATAGTGTAAATAAATATTAATAGCTGTAAAAAAAAAATAGATTTCCTCTTAGGAGATCGAACCGGCATTTGTAGGTCAGCACCGATATATCGTTCATATGCATTCCACTATAATAGTGAGGTAGAAAAGTTGTCTTCATGTGGAGCTTTTTCGCATCTTTATTCTAGTCAGATTTTGTCACTATGTAATTATCTCAGGTCTTGAAATGTTTGTTAAAAACTTCAAAATAATAGATGTAAGATAAGTAAAGATCTAGAATCGGGAAACAAAGAACGCATCTTATAAAACAAAATTTTTGTGTTTTCGGATCGCATATACGGATATTATGAGTGGAATAGCCTTATATATATATATATATATATATATATATATATATATATATATATATATATATATATATATATATATATATATATATATATATTAGTGATGGCATCCGCAGATGCGGAACATCCGCATCCGCATCCGCATTTTAGAAAATTCAACGTCCGCACCCGCATCCGCACTTTCAAAAATTCAACATCCGCATCCGCACTTCTCCACAATTCGACATCCGCATCCGCAAATTAGAAAATATGACATCCGATCCATCACTATATATATATATATATATATATATATATATATATATATATATATATATATATATATATATATATATATATATATATATATATATATATATATATATATATGCGAATTGTAGATCAAGAGTGAGGGTGAAGAGAGAACTATCGGATTGGTTTAGCATAGGAGTGGGATTGAGACAGGGGTGTGTAATATCTACATGTTATTTAATTTATTGATGAATGGTTTACTTAGAATAATGGAGAGAGAAGAGAAGAGTATTACGTTGAGAAATATGGAGGGTGAATGTGAAGTGAATGTTTTACTTTTTGCAGATGATGCGGCATGTGTTGGTGGCAGAATCTAGAGAAAAGATGAGAATACTTGTGAGAGAGTTTGAAGGGAAATGTGCAAACACGAGATTGAAATTCAATCCAGCGAAGAATAAAGTTATGAGGATTGGAGGTGGGGTTGAGGAAATGTGGAGGGAGAAATTGGTTTGTAGAAGAGTGAGAATGGAAACATGAGGAGGTGAATGAATTCAAATATCTAGTAATGTTGGGTGGAAGGTAAGGGTGGGACGGAAAAAGGAATAAAGAACAGAGTGGTAGAAGGAATGAAAGTATTGGGGAGCCTTAGAAAAGTATGGAAGAAAGGAAAAATTTCGAAAGAAATAAAGATAAGAATGTTTGAATGTATGTGTTCACCTTCTGTATTGTATGGGTGTGAAACATAGATGATAAGTGCTCGGTCGAGAAAAAGTTTCAATGTCTATGAGATGAAAGATTTGAGAGCGATCTATAAATTGAGAAGGATTGATAGGATTAGAAATGAAAGAATAAAGAAGATGTATAAATGGAAGAAGGGTGTAATTAATAGAGAGGAGGAGGAGGATGTGCTAAAATGGTTTGGACATATGTGAAGAATGAATGAGGAGAGAATGGTGGGCAAGGTACTTAGATTCCATGTGGATAGAGGTAGGGATAGGGGAAGACCGAAGTGGAGATGGATGGATGGAGTGAGAGAGATTTTGATGGAAGGAATTTGAGTTTAGAAGAGGGTAGAAGATTTGTAGAGACAGAGAGAGATTAAGGGCGGTGGTGAAAGGGGTTGGTTTGTAAGGGAATTGTGGCGGGCACCACCCCACGAAAGTGGGAAAGGTGATAATGAAATATATATATATATATATATATATATATATATATATATATATATATATATATATATATATATATATATATATATATATATATATATATATATATATATATATATATATATATATATATATATTAGTGATGGCATACGCATTCGCATCCTGATCAAAATTAACATCCGCATCCGCATCCTCATCAAAATTAACATCCGCATCCGCACTTTTCGAAAATTCAACATCCGCATCCGCACTTTCGAAAATTCAACATCCGCATCCGCACTTCTCCAAAATTCGACATCCGCATCCGCAAATTAGAAAAAATGACATCCGATATATATATATATATATATATATATATATATATATATATATATATATATATATATATATATATATATATATATATATATATATATATATATATATATATATATATATATATATATATATATATATATATATATATTCAAATTTAAAAGTGGAGTAGAGCTAAATACGATCAATACATAAAAAAATTTAAATTCAATCATCTTTATTTGGAGAATAAATAACTAACCAAATAAAGTAATAGGAAAAAAAATAAAAAAGGAGTTTGATAGAAGCTTTTACATTTAAAAGCCATTAAAGTTATCGAGTTTGTTCATTAAATAAATGGCGAAAATCTTGTGATCTTTAATTCATAGGAAAAGGTTCTTCATTTCCCGAAAGAGAAGCTTCACAACGCATCAATATTTAATCTTTCTTTTTGAATGATTTTCGGCAAATCATATATTTCGAAGATGCCGATTTATCTTCAGACTTTGACACAAAATGTCATATTTGTTATTTTCGTTGCTGCTATATATATATATATATATATATATATATATATATATATATATATATATATATATATATATATATATATATATATATATATATATATATATATATATATATATATATATATATATATATATATATATATATATATATATATATATATATATATATATATATATATATATATATATATATATATATATATATATATATATATATATATATATATATATATAGTAGTTTTTATTGCCTCAAAAACTCAGTTTCTAAATGTCTCTACTCGACACAACCTGCCACACAACTATTCCATCTTGTTCGAAAATGCACAACTCAAACCTTCGTCTATCCTTAATATTTTCGATCTTTCTTTTTCTCATGATATTTCTTTCGACAAGGTCACATACTCATCTTTATAAACAAGCTACTAAAAGAAGGGTTTTTGAGTCGCATTCAGAAGTTTCTCACTCAATCATAATTGATTTCTGTTTATTGGGATGTTCTTCGCCCCTTTTTGGAGTGCGCATCGCATATCTGGGGTGGTTCCACTCATAGAGATCTCCTCGAAAAGGTGGAGTCTAGGACTTTTCTTCTTATCAACTCTTCCGCTTTCACTAATCCTCTAAAATCTCTTTCTGTTCGTCAAATTGTCGCATCTTTCTCTCTATCGCTATTACAATGGACAATGCTCTTCTGAACTCTCCCGTCGCATGCCTCCTCCATTGGAAATGGTTCGTGCCACACGCGTTTCTGCATAGTCTCATCCTTTCTCTATTCAACTCTTTGAACCTAGACCTAACCACTATGCACAATCTTACCTGTCATCTACTGGTAAAGTCAGAAACACACTTTCTTTATCCATTTTCTCAACTTCCTTTGATTTACACACCTTCAAACGCAGTGTATCGGGACATGTTTGACTTTAACTTGACCAGATTTCAGTTTTATCTCTTACACCGGTGGAAATTTTAGTAGGCCTTTAGCCTTTGCCCACCAGTGGTGTATATATATATATATATATATATATATATATATATATATATATATATATATATATATATATATATATATATATATATATATATATATATATATATATATATATATATATATATATATATATATATAATCAAACAAGATTTATGAATCTGCTGAAGTGACAGACAGAGTTTAAAATGCAGTATTAATTTATTACCATATCAAACTACAAGAAAAGTTACGTAATTATAAATATAGTACAATTACGAGGGCGAGCTGGAAAATAACGCCTGTTGATGCGTTGCTAAGCAACGGAAACGGATATAAACATGTTTAGACCTATTTTCGAAAGATTGAAGCTTGTAGAATAGATCTGACACGCCAACGGTATATTTATTTGGTTTCATTGTTGTGCGGTGATAGAAAAATGGAAGCTAATAGTGATACTTCGTTGAAGCAATGAGCAATGATTAAAATTTTTGAATTGTAACGGGAGACGAAATGTGGGTCCACCACTACGATCCAGAGAGAAAGAAGCCTTTATAGAATTCAGACATTCAAGCTTACCTGGCGTACGAAAGTTTAAGATTCAACCCTCGGCTGGTAAACTCATGCTGACAGAATTTTGGGGTGTGGAAGGCCTAGTTTATTCGAAATATCTGCCGAAGGGCAGAACTGTAAACTCCGATCGCTATTGTCAAACTCTCCAGCAATTGTAGAGCCGCATCCGTTGAATAAGACCAAACCGTCGTATTCCTTCTGTATCATGATAATGCCAGGGCTGGGGAGCTGATGAAATTTGCTTCAGCTCCGGCTCTGACGCCGGAGCCATTGATTTGAGTGACTCCGATTCCGCCTTTGGTTTAAAGATTTTCCTAATTCTTAACAGATGTATTTAGTAGGTATTACCGCCACCCCAAATGCAGTTCCGCAGCAATGGGATTCAAAAACTCATTCTTTTATAATAATTTTGAGCTGGGCACAAATTTCCTCGCACAATACTACCAAATTTATGAAACAAAATGTACTCTTCATCAAAAGAAATAAAAAATAATTTTAAATTTTTCAAAATTAATTTGTTTAAAGAAACAGTATGGCTTCAAATAGATCCTCTTTTATTGAGTCTCGTAAGTATGACCAAATTATTCAATGGGCCGAAAATAGGCGTTTCACACTAATTTGTGTTGTTGACATTGAAGTTACTGTATAAACAATATTCTAAATTATTTTTGGGTAATGTGTAATCGCCTTTAAGGCATTTAGCTTCGATGATCTATCTATTTTCTCTATAACATACTAAGCACGAGATATATCAAGCTTAAATTTAGCAATAGGAGATTCTCGTTTACTATCTATTTTTTCCTTCAATTCTGACGGCGTTTGGCTTTCTGATTCGAGAAACTCTTCATAAGCTGCTTCATCCTCAAAATTTAGAGAGGATGACGATAATGAAGGTTGGTTTATATTAAGTTCATTAATTACATTAAGTGTTTAACATTTTTATTAAGAATTTTTTCTTTCTCTCTTGACTCTTTAATTGCATCTTCATTTGTTCCACCTATTTGAGAAAATGTTAGCATAAGTTTTTGCCACTCTTTATAAAAGAAGCCAGGGGTTAACTCAGCTGCTTGTAATCTTTTAGGCACTAAGAATGTCTTTCTTCTTCACACCACTGAAAATCAGTCCTTGTTATGTCTGGATGAGCCATGCCAATTAATGTATTCTTTAGTTCTAAAAGGCGCTTAATCATTAGGTAAGTACTGCCTCACCTTGTTTCTTGGTCTAAGATAGCAACATTTCCTCCTTTACGTTTTAATGTAGTTTCAACTTTTATTGTTCATGCAGTCACAGCAACATTAGCTATAATA
This sequence comes from Armadillidium nasatum, assembly GCA_009176605.1. Lineage (NCBI taxonomy): Eukaryota > Metazoa > Arthropoda > Malacostraca > Isopoda > Armadillidiidae > Armadillidium > Armadillidium nasatum. The sequence goes on along the minus strand of SEYY01013979.1, from coordinate 71,603 downwards.
GTATGGACATGTCCTTTTAAACCATCTCTAATAGCGAGATGTAACGCTGTAAGCACATCGCTTGTGCTCTATTTTACAGCAGTGAAAGCAGCTTCCACCTCTTTATTTAAGTCGGATTCTAAACCACCTTCACAATTTTCTGAGTCAGTGACACAAATTTCGGTTCACAATCTAAATTCGTATTATCTATTTCAGAAGGGTCTATATTGAGTTTATCTACTACACTTATCATGTTGGATGCATTATCCGTTACAACTGCTACAACTTTCTCTTTAGTAAGTTGAGACTCTTTGAAAACTTTTTCAACTAGATTTTTTATAAATTCTGATGTATGTTGTGCTTGCGTTTCTCGAACGGCTAAAGTATGTGTTGTTATTTCGTTAGTCATTTTTAGAAGAAAAAAAAAGTTCCCCATGGAGCATTTGTTTCAGCAATTTTTTCTGCCTTTCAGCTTCACTTATCAACATTTTTCTGACATCATGCCATTTCCATAGAAACGCCTAACTTTTTGGCTAATTCCCCATTTAATCCAGTAAATGCTGGAGTGGAAAAGAATTTTACGAGTACTCCTTCATTTACAACCACTTGGATAATATTCATTTTAAATTTCTCAGCAGTCATTGATATCGTTACTTTTGACTTGTTACAAATCTTGAAATAGAAAGCTGTGTACATGAAGTGTTTTGGGTAACTGGTGTAACCTTACTTTGGTTGTAAGGATCGTGATATTATTATATATATAGATATCGAAACAAATAAAAAGATGTTGAAAATCAAATGCTTTTACACAAATGTTCAGAGCCTTATTATTATTAATATTATTATTATTATTATTATTATTATTATTATTAGGTATTATTTGAACTGGTGAAGCATGGGATTAGTGAGGTATATTTTGGTGTATTTGGTAGAATTCAAAAGGAGGGCAATAGATGTATTACAGAGGCACTGTACTTGATTTTTAAACGACCTACTTCATTTGGTGAGGTACCAGAGCATTGGAAAAGAGCATATTGTGCCTATTTATAAGAAAGGTAATAAAGAAGATTGGAAATTATAGGCCATTTGCTTAACATCTCTTGTTGTAAAAGTTTTGGAAAAGTTACTGACACCTCATATAGAAAAATAAGATAACAAGGGACTGTATTACTCACAGCGTGGTTTTTGATTGGGTAGATCATGTCACTCAAACCTTTTACAATTTATGGGAAGTATTTTTTAAGTTGAACGAGAGTCTTAGTAGGCACATTTGGCTTCTTACTGTTTCTGTTTCCATTGTTACTTTGCTCAACATTTCTATTATATAAGATAAGAGACCATGTGTGATTCTACGAAAGTTCAAGGTTCTCGCGGGTAAAAACTTTACGTTTAGTTCCTGATGTTCTATTTAATTAAAATGCATTCAGTTATAAATGTTTTTATTGTTTAACCTAAAATGTGTATTTCACAGCATTTAATGACTAATGCGATCTTGAAAGAGATTAATTCATTAAGAAAACAAGTACATGACATCTTACTATATTAATCACATTAACCGTCAACTTTAATTAAAAGTAACAAAGTAAAGTAAATAACTGAATGTATATAAAAAGTTTATGACACATTTTCATTATCATCCAAATAATAAATCGCACATCTCCCAAAAAGCATAATCAAAAATGATGAGTGAGAGGCATAATTTATTCGTTTGTGTTATCGTGAATGTGTTATTCTAAACTTGTGTTGCTCAAAAAATATATATTTTTCTCAATTTTCCTCTTCGCTCAATGCGATAAAAAATTGTAATGTTTATTGATGTGTCCACCGTTGGACGCGGAATCTCGTCTTCCTCTTTATGTACTTATAAAGAAAGCATTTAATTTTAATTAATCTCTTTGATAAAAAAAATGGTTAAAAGTATTTATTTTGTTTTTGAATTTATTCATAGATAATACCAACATTTATCACATGTAGATGTTTTGCTCTATATATATATATATATATATATATATATATATATATATATATATATATATATATATATATATATATATATATATATATATATATATATATATATATATATATATATATATATATATATATATATATATATATATATATATATATATATTCTCTAAGATTTTTGAAACTTTTCCAGTAATATCTCTTAATATTATTTTTTTTTATGTAAAATAATGAAAATGCCATTTCGAATAAGTGACGTAAAATACGATTTATAAAAGAGTTTGTATGAACAGTTACTGAGCCTCCTACTCACATGATAAAATCTAAAGTTTTTCCCTCTTATTCTTCTCTGCTTTGAAAAAAAAAAAAAAACAAAGCAGGAAAAAAAACCAACGTAAAAAAACGAGCGTGGTCAACTATTGTAAGAACCATAAATTCGTAACATATATTTGTTATCACCTACACCTCACATAAATTTCCTTTCTTTAGTAACTTGTTTTTTATTTCATAAATTTAATTATATTTTATTTTTTAATGCGATTAAATTATTTGTTTTATTATTTTTAAATTTTGCTTAGTTATTATACTTTAAAAAAAAAAAAAAATTCAAAAAAAAAAAAAAAAAAAAAAAAAAAAAAAAAAAAAAAAAAAAAAAAAAAAAAAAAAAAAAAAAAAATAAATATATATATATATATATATATATATATATATATATATATATATATATATATATATATATATATATATATATATATATATATATATATATATATATATATATATATATATATATATATATATATAATATGGGGTATGTATATTTTCTCGATTTGGAAAAAGTATAAGATAGAGTATGGAGGAGGAAGTTGTTTGAAATACTAATGGAAATGGGGTTGAAAGGGAAATTACTGAAGGGGATCAAAGCTTTTATATGCGAATTGTAGATTCAGAGTGAAGGTGAAGAGGGAACTATCAGATTTTTTTTTGCATAGGAGTGGGATTGAGACAGGGGTGTGTAATGTCGCCATGATTATTTATGGATGGTGATGTTAGAGAAATGGAGAGAGAAGAGGTTGAGAAATGTGAAGGGTGAATGGGATGTGAACATTTTACTATTTGCGGATGATGCGGTGTGGGTGGTAGAATCTCGAGAAAAGTTGAAAATGCTGGTGAGAGAGTTTGAGAGGAATGTGCGAACATGAGATTGAAAGTCAATCCATGAGGATTGGAGGTGGGAATGAGAAGATGTGGAGGGGGGAATGGGGGGTGTAGAAGTGGGGGGAAGAAAACTTTAGAAATAAAGAATAGAGTGGTAGGGGGAATAAAAGTGTTAGGGACCCTAAGAGAAGTATGGAAGAAAGGAAAAATTTCGACAGAAATAAAGATAAGCATGTCTGAATATATGTGTTTACTTTCTGTAATGTATGGGTGTGAAACATGGATGATAATTGCAATGGTGAGGAAAAGTTTGAATGTCTTTGAGATGAAAGGTTTGAGAGCGATATGTATATTAAGAAGGATTGATGGATTAGAAATGAAAGAATAAAGGAGATGTGTAGATTGAAGAGGGGGTAGTGGATAGAGCAGAGGAGGGCGTGCTAAAATGGTTTGGACATATATGTAGAATGAATGAGGGCAGAATGGTTGGCAAGGTACTTAGATCCAAAGTGGATTGAGGTAAGGGGAGGGGAAGGCCAAAGTGGAGATGGATGGTTCGAGTGAAAGAAATTTTGGGTGGTAGTAATTTGAGTTTTGAAGAGGGTAGTAAACTTGCAAAGGACAGAGTGAGATGGAGGGCGGTGGTGAAAGGGGCTGAAAAGTAGGAATGGGTATGATTGTATGGGAAAGGTGATAGTGAATTATATATATATATATATATATATATATATATATATATATATATATATATATATATATATATATATATATATTATATATATATATATATATATATATATATATATATATATATATATATATATATATATATATATATATATACTCTGACATGGCGTCTGATGAAATTTTAACTTGATTTTTAGCTTAATTAAAACTTTGCATATTAATAGGGTTTTTAATTCATGGAGAGAGAGAGAGAGAGAGAGAGAGAGAGAGAGAGAGAGAGAGAGAGAGAGAGAGAGAGAGAGAGAGAGAGAGAGAGAGAGAGAAGTCATTGATAACATCGAACTTTTAAAAAAATTGAAAATATAATAAATATTTTTTTATCAAGTATCGTAAAATTCTTTAGATGAAAAGTATATATATATATATATATATATATATATATATATATATATATATATATATATATATATATATATATATATATATATATATATATATATATATATATATATATATATATATATAAGATTGTTTCGATTAATCGGTAATAGTTCTAATTAGTCATTTTATCGATTAATCAGTATTTTTTTTGTTTTTTAAGAATAATCGTCCTAATAATAAGCCTTGCATATATTATAAGATGATACAATGGAGAGAAAAAAGAATAGATATCCTCCTATACTCCTAATATATATGTCTTAATTCTCTTTTATACAAGAGAATTAAGATATACAAATTAGGAAGATTTTAGGCTATAAAAAGGTTTACAGAAATTACTGATTTGTTACGCCTTACATGTTTATTTAAAGAAACTCCATAGAATATTAATGAAACCTTTTTTCTTAGCCTAATATCAAAAATGGAATTCAGTAATGAAAGTTAAGAACTCAAAAATTATAATGTTAAAAACATAAAATTTTCTCTTTTGCAAAGCGTAATTCAAATCTTACGAGTTCGTTGATGTTCTCTTCTACTTTTTAAATGAAAAAAATTGGTTGTGGCCACTTCTATTTTTCAAAGTAAGTCTACTCAAGTTAGGATATATTTCTTTCAAATTTCTCAACTTCAAAAATGGGTTGCCATCTATTATTTCCAAGGGCATAGTTATATAATTTTCCAATTTATTTTTATAATGAAAACTTAATCATTTTATTTCCTTCTGTTTTTTTTCTTGGGACAACCTCTCTTTAGTAATATATATATATATATATATATATATATATATATATATATATATATATATATATATATATATATATATATATATATATATATATATATATATATATATATATATATATATATATTATACTAATTAAGGCTATTACTTTTATGATAATAGAATATTTTCCAAATGACCAAGAGAATGATGACGATATATTTTTAACTACTTAATTAATGTGACTGTGACATTTGTATTTTTAGAAAGATAAATAATATAAAGATATATAAAATAGAAATTGCATTTTTATAATACTTTAATACTATCTACTAAAAAGTTTCCTATCGAAAATGTTTATGAAATTGGTTTGAACGAGCAGATTTTATGTTGCTAAATACGAATCCGACATTAATGTTACTTCCAAAAACAAAAGAAAAAAAGAAACCGTAAAATAAAAAATTGTTTGGCCAATGTTCATAATGACTTTAGCCTTAGTTTTAGTTAGACTGGAATATTCCAGATAGAAATTTTTTTTTTTTTTTTTTTTTTTTTTGAGTGTGTCGAATACGTAATTCCCATTGGCGTGAAACTTTACATTAGATTTCATTTTCTTACCTTGTTAATAAAACTAAATTGATCAAATCGTCCATCAAGGGTACATTCCTTACATTTTATCTTAACTTACTAACTCTGAAAATTCGTACGTTTTATATCAGTAAGAGTTTTTCGTCGTAGAATCGTATTAAACCAGCGCTTATATTATATACTGTGCGGTTATTTCCCTCCGAGAGCATCGAAAAAAATGACTTGATCGAAGATAATTTAAATTATTCAAGCAGTGTGTAAAACAACCTTGAATAGATATTGCATTATGCAAGACAGAATTGTTTTCGGTCGTAATCATACATGAAGATTATTTACACTCAAGCTATGAAGAGTTTTGTGAATCTGAGTCTTCCTAATGACTACAGTTTTTCAGATATATTCCTCCTATTTTTTATTTTTCTCCTCTTATAAATCAAGACAATTTCCAAGTGGTCTTGTCTTGTGCAAAAGATAAACTTTAGACTTATTTTAGACAAAATAAGTCTAAATATACATTATTTAGTATATATATATATATATATATATATATATATATATATATATATATATATATATATATATATATATATATATATATATATATATATATATATATATATATATATATATATATATATATATATATATATTGTAATCTCTTCTACAGATGTGACTTCAGCGTTCTTTGGGCCTAAAAATAAGACGTCAATAACGTCTTGGCGGTATTCCTAATGCATTTCTCAAAATTTCTGAGTTTTTACCCTGTTTGGGCAAACGTTTTCGTCTCTGATAACAGCTTCAACCATTCTCACCTGCTGTAATTATGCGTAATTCAGCCATGTTATATACAGTAACCTATAAAGTAACTCCTCAAAATCCTCTGATTATTACCTTAAAACCATAATTCAATTATTTTCAAAAGTTTTTAAGCCTGTAACTAATTAATAGAAAGATTTAGAGGTCTTAAGTCTTAAAATCTTACCTAAGATCATCGCTAGTACAACTTTAGAAGGAAATACTCAACTACGAATTTTGTTTTCTCCCTTTCTGACTCTTAATATTCCGGTTTCAGCATTTTGGTCAATCATTGAATATGACCCTGAACTTTCAACATGGTCTAGCGCAAAGAAACCTTTTATTTTCAAACTCCTCTCTTTTGGCTTCTATTCTGCAACTTCTGCTTAACTTTTTCTTCAACCATATCTATGAGCCCGTTCAAAATAGCTAATACTCTTTTGATATTACTACTGGTTTTCCTCAGAGTTCAGCTCAGTTGTAGATCCTAATTCTATTCTTTGTTAATATCGATCTGGATGTCACCTTATTATCTACCAATCTTAAATATGATGTTTCCACTTTATATTACACTTTCATTTCTGAAATTAGAAAGCTACCCTTGGAACCTATGATGTCTCCCATATACCTTATCCTACAAATAAATAAAACATCTGCGAAAACCCAAAATTTAAACAACATTCTAATCTTAAATTTCTTTGAGTTTAATTTTCTAGTGATTTTTCTGGAAAACCTCATTGTCTTTTTTGGTACAAGTTTTAAAGAGATAAGATTTTTGTACTGTTTTCAAAACGTCTTCAAACAACTGTAGTTGCTTGCTATGTAAAGAGGAAGACTCAATACACTCGCAATACACTCACAAGGTTCTTCTTCTCATTCTCACCCACTCTCTGTAATATCTTAATTCCCTCTGAACTATAATATCAAACTCATTATGCTATCCCAATCTTGCAATGGACAATGTTCTCTGACACTTCACAGTCCCATAACTCTTCCATTGAAGAGAACTCGTTAAACATCTTTTCACATGATTTTATTCTTTCCTTTTTCAACTTTCTGAATACACTTTTAGTTGCCAATCCAATATCTTTAAATAATTTACTTGCAAACGTTACGTTACACACTTTTACTTCTCTTTCTTTTTCACAATTCATTTTATAACGACTTTCAAAATTCATACACGGAGACAGGTTGAACTTTCATGTAAATATATAGATATTTTAGCCTTTTCCTGATTAGTGTTCCTCATTTTACACACACACATACACACACACACACACACACACACACACACACACACACACACATATTATATATAGTATATATATATATATATATATATATATATATATATATATATATATATATATATATATATATATATATATATATATATATATATATATATATATATATATATTTTATGCATCACACTGTATCCCGCATAATGCAGGGTGGCGTCAACTGCAGGAAAATTCCTGCAGTCGTACATGGGAAGACAAAAAAAAAAAAAACTGGTTAAAAAGAATCCCAGACCCTAGAACCATGCGAAGAACTAGTTTCCATGATCCAACCTTGTCGCTCAATCCAATCTCGTGTTTTAAATTTTATATTCGTAATGCTAATGTTGAAATTTTCACTTAAGCCGAAAGTATGTTATTTGAAAGTTTTGTTGCTCCTCCACAAAATTTTGATAATAAGTTAATTGCGATTTATTAAATTTTGTTTTATGAAAATATTTTTAAAAAATTATTTTAAAATAAATTTATTATTTTTTTAAGTTCGAAAAATAATTTTCTTTTCAGTGCAATTCTACAGCGTACTCTAAACAATCCTTCCAATTTTCTTCTCCTCTTCTCTTCTTTTCTCTTCACTTTTCTTTTCTACTCTTCTCTTCTCTTCTCTTCTCTTCCATGTGATTCTTCTAATTTTTCTTTTCCCTTCTGGTTTAAGCACCTCCACTCACGACGACAGCCAAATATATATATATATATATATATATATATATATATATATATATATATATATATATATATATATATATATATATATATATATATATATATATATATATATAATATATATATATCAGTGGCGGCTTTTCAGGGTAGGCAGAGTAGGCAACGCCTACTTGCTTTTTTGAACCCAAAAATATTACAAAGTTAGCATATATATATATATATATATATATATATATATATATATATATATATATATATATATATATATATATATATATATATATATATATATATATATATATATGATTGATTTTAAAGGCATACTAAAAGCCGCCGACGTAAATTTGAACCTGATTCCCTTTTTTCATACTAGCGCTGAGTGAAGATAGTAATTTTCTCGGTCAAAAAAATATATTCCTTCTCGGCAACTGTAGGCATCATCTCCCTACGCCGACTCTTCACAGTATAAATATATACTACTCATTCTATTGTGGTCTCTAAAGCAGTCCTTTTTTTTAAATAAAATTTAAATTACATTGTCAGAAATAATAATAATATTATAATAATAATAATAATAATAATAATAATAATAATAATAATAATGTATTTTAACTTGATCATCTCTTGCCCCAATTTATTTAATTCATAATTTATATAGAATACTGAAAACTGACTTGTAACACAATATAAAAAATATACTATGTGTATCGATAAGACTCTAGATCTGAGTCAGTACATAGTATAAGTATTACTTAGTAAGACAAATATATAGGAATTTTGTATGCAGATTTTCATGACCTTGAAAAATGTTGAAGCTTTAGCTCCGCCTACTTTGATGCCAAAAGTATGATTTTCATCACTGATACATATGACGTATAAGTGACGTCATAAAACCTATTGCCTCTTATTAATTATAACTATTTTATATATATATATATATATATATATATATATATATATATATATATATATATATATATATATATATATATATATATATATATATATATATATATATACGGTATATATATCGAAAATGGGAAATTCGAAACTTATAATCTGGTACAAAGTTATTAAATTTGGCAACACTGTCGTTGTCGTTTTTGTTTATTTAAAAATGGCAAAGAAAGCTGCTTTGTGATTGGTCATGAAAACAATAACTATCTGTTATTGGAGTCGGGCTACCTAATGACGTAAAAAAATAATTAATATTTTTTTTTCAATAATAAGCATTATTTTACATGTTATTTCTACAAAAAAGATTTAATTAGATTTTAAATGATTAAAAGAAATACAATTTGCTTCATGAGGGTGTTTATTTAAAAAAAAAAAAAAATAGGCATACACAAAAAGTGCATCACTGTCAATCAGAAAATTATAACATTTATTAATCCTACTAAGTAATACTTATACTATGGTCAGTATGAGTCAGTGAGGCAGGCGTCTCCATACGCGCCTTTTTGTTCTTCGTATCAAAGCCTAATATTGAGTCTACGTTCTTTAATTTTGTTTTTTTGTGCTAAAGTTTGTTTAAATATCATTTATTAAATATTAATTTATTACTGATTTGTGTGTTTTTAATAAAAAATGAGCTGTTAGTTTTTAAAAAGAAGTGACTCAACATTGCATGAGAAATTAACGATTTTGCTCAGGGGAAAGAAAGAAAAATAAATAAGTGCAAGTACATATATATATATATATATATATATATATATATATATATATATATATATATATATATATATATATATATATATATATATATATATATATATATATATATATATATATATATATATATATATATATATATATATATGTGCATTTTTCTGTAGAAAATTAATATTAATATTTTACTGGTGAAAATGAACTTCAGTAATGACATAATAGCTTCTTTATTAGAGAATCCTTTTGCTTCAAGATCTGAGGAGGAAAAAAGATTAATTTTAAAAGAAGGGAGAACAACACCAAAACTTACCCATATACATGTTTGTAAAAAAGGTACTAGAGCATTTAAATCGACATGGAATGATAAATTTTTGTGGCTTTGTGGTAGTTTACAAAAAAATCGTTTATTTTGTTGGCCATGTACTCTTATAGGAAGAAAGAGAAATGTATGGTGTAATGAAGGGTATAACGACTGGAAAAATCTGTCTATTGCCTTGGATAGGCACTCTAGTTCGAAAGACCACATTCAAAATGAAGTTACTTTTAAGACATTAAGTAAAGAGTCCTTGACCGTTTTGGAACAAATAAACGAGCAAGCAAAAAGATCAAGAAAGGCATTTAATGAAATAGTTGCTAAAAATAGACAGATATTCAAAGTACTAATTGATCTTACTTGTCTACTGGCTAAACAAGAGTTATCTTTCCGTGGACATGATGAATCTAAAGATTCGTACAACCAAGGGAATTTTAAAGAGTTTTTCTTTGTGATGATGAATAATAATGAAGAATTAAAAAACCATTGGGAAAAGATGCGTGGATTTACTGGTCTGTCAAAAACTATTCAGAACGACATTATCGAGTGCATAGCTATGGAAATAAAGGAAACCATTTGCAACATAATACGTGACTCACCCTTTTTTTCTATCCAAGTCGATGAAACGACAGATAAATCTGAATTAACTCAGTGTTCCGTAATTTGTCGTTGTGTTGATTCTTTGGGTAAAATAAAAGAGCATTTTTTAGGCTTTTACGATGTAGGTGAAAACCGAAGCGCAACAGGAATATGCCAAAAACTTGTAGAAATATTAGAACCATTTGATTTTAAAAATAAACTCGTTGCACAAACATATGATGGCGCTAGTGTAATGTCTTCTGAGCTAAATGGGCTTCAGGCAAAAATTCGTAGTCTAGCTCCTCAAGCACTTTTTACTCATTGTTTGGCACATCGATTGAACCTTGTCCTACAGCATAGCTGTCGCAATGTATCAGCCATTAATATTTTCTTTGCAAATTTACAAGGAATACCTTCGTTTTTTCATAAGTCAGCCAAACGAACTGCTGTTTCAGATCGAATAGTGAATAAAAGAATACCAACGCACAGTGAAGTGAGGTGGAATTCGAATTCTAAAATCGTAAATTCTATTTTCAAAGAAAGAAAAGGGCTGATTGAAGTGTTCGAAGAACTTATGAAAACTGAAAGTACAAATAGCAAAACAATCCGGCAAGCAGAGGCTTACAAGAATAAATTGTGTGAATTTGACTTTGTTTTCTATTTACTAATCTTCAATGACATATTTCTGAAAACTGAAATTCTGTATAATGTCCTCCAGAAAAAAACAATAGATATTCAGATGTGCATT
>SEYY01013979.1:0-50000 GCA_009176605.1 Armadillidium nasatum | reverse complement strand
TTTTGAGAACTGAAGGAGGAATACCATCAGAACCGTATGCCTAATAATATTAAAGCAAGAGAGAGAGCAGAAATGATATCTTTAAAATAAATTACAAATTATGCATAAATGAGTTGAAGGAGGAGGAATAACTCAGGAATCTCTAAGGTAGAGTTAGAGAGAAATTCTATTTTCTCCGCTTTAGTAGAATGTAAAACAGCACTTGTGCCATCAGAAGATACTAGATGTGGGAAAGAGGAAGAAGCAAAGTTGGAGATGACATTTTTTTTTTTGCAAAATACCAGAAAGGGAGTCAGGAAGAGGAACCAGAAAGATTATTGCATTAACGACGGAGAAATGAGTTTCTGAGGTCATGAAGAATAGATTCTCCACGATTCCAGAATGAAATATAAGTTGAATGAGTTTCTTGGGTTTGAAGACGACGGTAGTCCTTGAAGGCAGCATCCCTGGGGCTGATAACACGAGAACAAATAGGGTTAAAACAAGGTTTGTTAGGTTTAGTTAAATGGAAGAATATGAAATGTATGCCTCTGGACCGGAATGAATCACCTCGGTTATGTGCTCTGCACATTCCGATGAATCCCTCCCACGAAAACAGTAATCATTTCATGGAAAACCAGAGAAATACAACCGCAAGTCAGAACAGTCAGTAGCACTGAAGTGTCAGAAAGGTCTCCTCTTCGAAGGCTAGGTTAGTTCTTGTGGAAGACTTGAAGAGACAACAAGAAACGGAAATAAGATAGAATCGGATGAACCCAGAGGAGGAAAGAGTATAACAGTATAAGGAAAAGGATAAGAAGTTAAGAAAAGATCCATTTTGTTGAGTTCATCACTAAGACGGTCAGGAAAACGGGTAGAGAGTTGAACCAATGGCTCAAGGTTGTTATGGACTGAAAAGTAATAGAATGGTTCATCAGCTGGTTCTTGAGAACTAGATAAAAGCCACTGGCGGTTGTGAACGTTGAAATCACCTAAAATGATGATTTCGGAGAAAGGAGAAGAATGTGCTCTATTTTGGAGTTTAAATTGTCAAAGAATTTTTTATTATCAGTAGATATATATATATATATATATATATATATATATATATATATATATATATATATATATATATATATATATATATATATATATATATATATATATATATATATATATATATATATATATATATATATATATATATATATATATATATATATATATATATATATATATATATAATATATATATATATATATATATATATATATATATTAGGGATGGAGCGATACCAAAATTTTTACGATACCGATACCTAAAAATTACCCGATACCGATACCTAAAAATATGCCAATACTTGCCGATACTACTACCGATACCGATGCTTTACTCTTATCCAAAAATTTTGCCGATACCGATACCGATACTGAAAAGGTCGATACCTGATACCGATACCGATACAGTATCGGAAAATATGCCGATACTTGCCGATACCGATACTTCACTCCATCCCTAATATATATATATATATATATATATATATATATAATATATATATATATATATATATATATATATATATATATATATATATATATATATATATATATATATATATATATATATATTAGGGATGGAGCGATACCAAAATTTTTACCGATACCGATACGATACCTAAAATTACCAGATACCGATACCGATACCGGTATCGGTATCGGAAAATATGCCGATACTACTACCGATACCGATACTTTACTCTTATCCAAAAAATTTGCCGATACCGATACCGATACCGATACTGGTACGGTATATATATATATAAGATACGATAATATATATATATATATATATATATATATATATATATATATATATATATTATATATATATATATATATATATATATATATATATATAATATATATATATATATGGTACGAGAGTACCAGGATTGAAGGCCTGGTTAAGGGCAGGGAAATGTGATCTATTTCTGCTTGCCCTTAGTTTAAAAGACTCAGTCGTTAAACGAGTACATTAGTGAAGTGCTCTTGTTACTGATGGGAAATAATCTCCGACATTTGAGATAAGCCTTGTCCTGCCAGTTATATCCGCCGTGGGCCTTTAAAACCTACAGATCTTTTTCGAAAGATTTTACTGACAAGACGTAAGTCCTTCCTGGGGAAGAGAAGAAGAAGAAGAATATATATATATATATATATAATATATTATATATATATATATATATAATATATATATATATATAATATATATATATATATATATATATATATATATTTATGAATATATATATAAAGACTTACAACAAGTTTTCAATAATGTGCCTTCAGCATCATTTGGAGGTTGTGGCGACAGGCCTAGCAAGCCGGCTACTTAAAAAGACACACTGCTCAAGAAACCAATGATGAGCCTCGGAATAGGACGGAATGCCTTTCAGAGGCTCGTCGCCTGACAGGAGTGATCCTAACAGAATGGATGGTGAGATGGTGAGATATATATATATATATATATATATATATATATATATATATATATATATATATATATATATATATATATATATATATATATATATATATATATATATATATATATATATATATATATATATATATATATATATATATATATATATATAAATTTAGGGGTCAATATAATGGGAATGATGAATGATTTCACTAAGGAGTCAACAGTTAAAAAGTTTGGCGATCCTTACTCTAAATCAACACACTTCTAAACCTGTTGCTTTTATTTTCCTAGTTTGTCTCTGAAGTATCCTGAGCTCTTAGAAATATATCACTTCTTCAGAGTCATGTAACGTAGTTAGTATGTGGATTTCCTTTGAAATTCTGTCAATGTTTTCTTCGTCATCTTTAAAGCATCGTAACTTTGAAGTTAAATCCCATGATGCAACGTCTTCAATATTCTCAATGCCCCATCTTATATACTGCAGTAATTGTCATATAAGAAATTAAATCAAGATCATTTCATTACAATCCCAAAACAATATCGTCATCACCAACGTAAGCCAACGAATCATTCTTCTGGATTTTGCTCTAAGAATAGAATTGATGAATAATGGTTTCAACCCTTATTACAATCCGTTGCATGAAATTCTCTCATGGCGTTAGTTATGATCAAAAGACTTATGGAAAGATAAGCTTTGTGTTCAAGATCATTTTCGAGCAAGGTTTTTGGCAGTCGAAATCTTGCTGACATCTACATCTTCACTTAAAATTCTAACTTTTATGGATATGATATTAATACAGTTTTCAGGTCTTTTTCTCCAGTTTCTGAACTGCAAATATATAACAAGATCATTGATATTTTTTCAACATTGACTGTGGGTGAAACCATTTGAAGGTCCTGTATTTAATCTGCAGTTGTTTATGGAAAGAGAAAAAAATAAAATTCTCATTTCGAAGCTAAAAGTTTGTTAAATTAGATTTACCAATGAAGTATTTTTCATTATTATTAAATATAATTATGGAATAGAGACCCCTATTCATGAGATTGTAAAAATAATTAATAGGTCTTATTTTCTTTTAAATCTATAATGAACTTTATAACAGAATTCTTCTAAATTGAACAATTTGTGCTTTTAAAAAATAATAATAATAATGATAACATAATAATAAATAATAAAATAATAATAATAATAATAATAATAATAATAATAATAATAATAATAATAAAAATAATAATAATAATAATAATAATAATAATAATAATAACAATAATAATAATAATAATAATAATAATAATAATAATAATAATAATAATAATAATATTAAAAATAATATTTATATGAAAGGACGAAAATAAATTTAATTAAATAAGGAAAAATGAAAATTTCTATTCCCATACGAGGTCACATTACAGAAGGATCTTTTTACCTTGAAAGGAATGCAAAAACCCTTTCCATTTCCTTCCATTTTTTGACATTCAGTTTTAAAAACGTTCTTTTCACTTTCTTTTTCTTCCTTTTCTTTCTTTACATTTTCAATACTATTTCTTAAATTACAACTTGCATTTATAAATTATAACACAATCTTGTATCCACTACATATATATATATATATATATATATATATATATATATATATATATATATATATATATATATATATATATATATATATATATATGTGTGTGTGTGTGTGTGTGTGTGTGTGTGTGTGTGTTGCTTCCAGGAAACGTCATAAGGATTAGATGAATAAACAAAACATTGAAAAGTAAATGATGTATAAGATAGAATGATGGTTTGTTTGATATTTACATAAAGGCATATATATATATATATATATATATATATATATATATATATATATATATATATATATATATATATATATATATATATATATATATATATATATATATATATATATGATCATTTGTTTGTTCTTGGTTAGACGCATGAGAGGAGAAGTAAGGTAAGAACGTTCTTACGAAATAAATAAGAATCCTGTTTTCAGCAAAAGCCTTGTCCATTCATCATTTCCTGCTAAATTTATCATTTTTTTTTTACTTTAGCAAGTAAGGTTAGGTTAGGTTAGTTTAGTTTAGGTTAGTTTAGTTTTTGATAAATTCTGAAAAAAATATCTGCATGTAATTTAAAATGAAATTTAAACGTTAGAAAAAAAATCTTATTTTCCTCCTTTTTGACAAAGTTGTTAATGAGAACACGAAGAGAAAATTCTGTTTTCGTTTTAAAGTTAGACTATTTTATAGGTTAGGTTAGGTTAGGTTATCAGAAAAATGCTAAAGCTAAAAGCATTTTAAATGTTTAAAATTGAAAATAAAATTTGAATTTATTTAAACCATAAAAACCTATTAACTTTTTTTTTTTTTAAATATATCAGTGAGAACATGAAATGAAAATGTTTGAATATGTATTACATTTCGTTGGTTAGGTTAGGTTACGTTAGCAGAAAAATGCCAAAATATGCTAAATCTAGCACTTAAAGAAAATTTTAATTGTATTATTTAAAATAAAATTTAGCCTAAATTAACCATATAAATTAAACCCCTTTTTAAGATGTCGAAGAATTTGATACGGAAATGTTTTGATTTAATATTAGACTATTTTATGAAACTAATACAATATTAATAATTTAATTAAATGTGTTGGATGAGCAATAAAGCTGTTTTACAAATATGTTTTACGTGCGAAACTAACATTTAAACAGTAGAGGAGCAACAAAATTTAAAATTTTCCAGCTTAATTTTTCAAAATAATTTTAAGGATAATAAAATCTGAGTTATTAAAAAATCACAAAAATATAATCTGCTAAAAATTAAAGTTTGACCTTCGACGGTATGGGAACAATAAAAGGAAGAAGACCTCATTCTTCACTTGGTTGTAGGAGTAGTAGAACCTCCTTCAACAAATCTTTCTTCTCACTTCGCACGAAAAATCGTAGTGTATTATGTACAGCGAAAATTTCATCAATCAAATTCTAAGAACAACCATTCGTTTGTATTTATCTTTTTCATAAATTCATTTTACATTGGAGAAGTTGCTACTTTTTAGGACAATTTGATTTCTTTTTTTTTTTTTTTTTTCAGAATTAAGGATGGAAGCATTTTCTTCTTCGGAAACTTCAAAAGGATTCTTTGTTTAATTCAGCTGCAAAAGAATGTCATTCTTAATATAACTTTTTAAATGGTAATAATAGTTAATGAATATATATTAATATTTAAAGAGGTTTAATTTTTTATTGATTTTTAAGAGTTTGATTAAAGAATTTTTTTTATTTATATATTTATTTATTTATATTTTTGCGACACAAATATAGTAGTGAGAGAGAGAGGAAATGCTTTCTATCAATCATTTGTTGAGGTTTGATTTTTTAAGTTTTCGAAAAATTCCTTACGCATTCTAGTTATTTTTTTTCGACTTTTAAGACTACAAAGTTAAAAAAGGAAAATCTCAACTTTTTTAAAACGTACTCTAAGCTCTAAGTACCATTCATAATTTAACTTAAAACATTCTGAACTGACTGTTAACACATATGTAAGTTCTTCAAATTCAACTTGAACTTGTCTTTCATTCTCAATCCAAAATACCCTTGAACAGATGCTGAAATTCCCTACTTGTATCTCTGATTGCCTTGTAGATTAATCCAATATTCTAAAACTTTTCTTAACTTCTAATTCTTCTCCTATCTCTTTTTACCCCTGCGTTCCTCCGATCACCATATCTCTTTTATCTTTTTATTTGTCTTCAAGTCTTCAGTAAGAAAGGCTCCGTTTTGCTGCGGGGAAAGATTTATGGCATTCGATGTAACATAAAAGTGATTCTTTCTGACATGGAGGCATATATTCCAAATTCTTTCCCATCTACTAAATCAAACAAGCCTTTGTTTAACACTGTTGGGGCTTGTGCTATTCGCCGCAGGAATGCTGCCTTCAAGGATTACCGTTGTCTTCAAACTCTAAAAACTCATGCAACTTATGTTTATCCAGGAATCATGCAGAATGTATTCACTGTAACATCAATACCTCATTTCTCTGTACAAAATGCAATAATTTTTCTGGTTCCTCTTCCTCACGTTCTTTCTGGCATTTGCAAAAAATGCCATCTCTCTCTCTCTCTCTCTCTCTCTCTCTCTCTCTCTCTCTCTCTCTCTCTCTCTCTCTCTCTTTCCAGTACTATCTTCTGACAGCACAATTGCCAATCGTTTTGCCTTCTGCTAAAGCTGAACTCTTCGTTGAAATCTTTTCCTCTAATTCCACCTTAGACAATTCCGAAAATAGGGATAAAAAGAGTTTGTAGTAAACGTAAAGCTGCATTGAGAGATGCGCAGTTAAGAATAACAATAATACCATCAAATTGAAAAAAAAAATTCATAAAACTAGTTTGATAAAATAAATACACTACGTTATATTTAGACGAAAAGAGAATAATTCTTCCTTCTATTCATTTGGTATATATATATATATATATATATATATATATATATATATATATATATATATATATATATATATATATATATATATATATATAATATATATATATATATATATATATATATATATATATATATATATATATATATATATATATATATATATATATATATATATATATATGAGCATTCCTGCAATTGTTACTTTGTAAATATAAAAAAAATTAAAGTCTGATAAACGTGTTTCTCATTTTCTGAATTCCTTTCCAAGAGTTTCAATGAACAATTATTTTGGATCTCAGAAAAATTTAAGAAAAATTAATAACACAATTTTCATTTTATCGATTAACTAGCAAATAATTCTCTCTCTCTCTCTCTCTCTCTCTCTCTCTCTCTCTCTCTCTCTCTCTCTCTCTCTCTCTCTCTCTCTCTCTCTCTCTCTCTCTCTTTATAATAACTATATAAATGCCTACCTCTGTTGAAATAAGGTTATTGACCCGCATGACACCCATCAAAATAGAGAAAATTTTGTATCATTAGATAAATTACGTATGTCAAAGTAAATGGGCGTAGAGTAAAAAATTTAAGGTTAACTTTCAAAATTATTTTGCGATTTCTGACTTAATGTTAAAAAATGAATCATAAGCAAACTTTATTGGGTCATATCCTAAATGACCAGGAAGTTTAATGACCTGTGCCCACCATGAGTTCATACATAAAGGAGGTCAATGACCTCCCTTACAAAATCAATAGGAATAAAGTCCTAAAATACATTAACATATTAAGTTGTATTTTTATTGTTTTTATCTAAATTCTCACCGAAACTTTCTCAAAAGAAGATAAAAGAAAAATGAAAAAAAACGAAAACATAATTTCTTTCTTTGTGAACATTATAATTTTCTCTCTTCGATCTTCACCAAACTTCGGACTCGTCATTCAATCATTGAAGATTTTTTTTCCTAACATAAAATATTCATTTTTATTCACAATTTTTATTATTTTTCAAAGCATTAAACTCTTTAGATTTTTAAACTACATTAATATATTTTCTTTTAAAAGTTCCTGATAATCTTTCTCGTTTGTTTTTTTTATTTTTTTTTTATTTATTTTTTTTTTTTTTTTTACTGAAAATGGAAAAAAAACTAAACTCGAAAAGTTCTTCTATTAAAAGCGAAAATGAATATTACACCATTTTAATGTATACTTACTTCCTTTTTAGCATAAAACTATAAAAGACTACAAGCAACATATCCATATATATATATATATATATATATATATATATATATATATATATATATATATATATATATATATATATATATATATATATATATATATATATATATATATATATATATATATATATATATAATTGTACTTCTAAGTCAATAAGATAACATTGGAATAAGAGAGCTAGGGGAAGATATAACTTTGAATGCAATAAATAGCCAATAATAATTGAAATATTTCATAGTAATTTAAAAAAGAAAACTCAAATAAATATTCTTAAAAATCTCTTCTTTACGAGTTTTCTATTTTTAGTCAAGTTTTGAGCTGATTTCAAAAAGTTTTGACGTCAGATGACTTAGAACTACCGAAATTCAGAATATTCTCACAATTTAATGATTCTGGTTCTTTGGAGAAACTGCACGAAATAAGCAGACATCCTTAAGAGGATAAATGACTAAATGTGGAATGATTAACCACATAATTCATATTTAAGTCTACCAGAAGCTTCCAAAAATGAATGCTCTTAAATGGTAGGTTACCAATTAACTAGCTCGAAGAAAGAAAAATAAGTTCTTGGGATACATTGACTAAAAAATTACTAAGTGCTCCACCATCTTCAGTAATGAAAGTCTTTTTCAATACAACAAGGGAATATATAGGAAGCAACCACAAACGGAAGAATATAGAAAGAAATTTTAATACGTATACAATTTTAACTGTTGCAATGATAGTCAATTAATTAGTTTAACAACTTTTCAAATACTTATTAGTAATTACTTACAGCTCCAATTTATTTTTATTTATTTATTTCAGTCCATACATATTTAAATATAAAATTCATTTCATTTACATCGTTAAGTTCCCAAAATTTGTTCTAAATTCAAAGTATATATTTTAAGATTAAGCAAGAGCAGCAATTACAATATTCGGTATTCCCGTTGACTAATCGTCTTCTGCCGATTTTTTGAACAACTTCGACTTCGGCAATTTGCCGAATTAATCGGCATAATAAACTTAATATATAATATATATAATACCTATATATATATATATATATATATATATATATATATATATATATATATATATATATATATATATATATATATATATATATATATATATATATATATATATATATATATATATATATATATATATATATATATATATATATATATATTTTTAATATTTTATAAATATATATATATAAATATAAATATATATATATATATATATATATATATATATATATATATATATATAATATATATATATATATATATATATATATATATATATATATATATATATATATATATATATATATATATATATATATATATATATATTGCTAACATTTGCAGTGATTGTAATGCCGAAATTCTTTAAATGCCAAATACATTTGTTTTATAAAGTAAATATAATATTTTAAAGAATTTTTTTCAGTTTTTAAATAACTCGAATATTCTTTAGTATTTTTAATAGATTAAAATTAAAATAAGTAAAAAAGATACTACAAAAGTTTTTTTTTTTTTTTTTTTTTTTTTTTTTGTAGAGAAGGACGTAATCCTAAGCATATAGGTTAAAAAGGGAAAAAAAGAAATTAACGGAGGTGAATCACGACAAGAAATGTGTTTTTCTTTTCCCGTTTGACACAACAACAACAATGAAAGAAAATGTGTTTCTCTTTCCGGTCTATTCACTCACATAAAACAACTCTTCTGCACTTGCTTTACATACTTATATTTTGTACTTCTGATTTTCTCTTTGAAATATTATTGTTGGAGAGGCTCTCTCTTTCTCTCTCTCTCTCTTGCCTGAGTCTCCGTCTGCTATTGTCTTCCCTCTTTCTGTCTGTCTTTCTGTTCGTCTCTGTCAGTCTTTCCTTCTGTCTTTCTTTCTCTGTCTGTCTCTCTCTCCGGATAATTTCCATTGTTTCCTCTCCAAGTAAACTCCCTCGTATGACTTCCCGTTGTTAAAATAAATGAATTCTTCAGAATATGTTGACAATATAATTTATATTGGGAGACATGAATATTCAAGTTGCCTAAATTAATAAATTAAATTACAAATTAATCTTCTTCGAAAATAATAATATATAAATAAATAAAAAAATAAATAAAATAAAAAAAATGGTAAAAGTTGAAAAAATTAATTGAAAAAAAGAACGCATACACCCACACCCACAAAACACATACAAAACACCACATACACATACACACACACACACATATATATATATATATATATATATATATATATATAATATATATATATATATATATATATATATATATATATATATATATATATATATATATATATATATATATATATATATATATATATATATATATATATATATATATATATATATATATATATATATATATATATATATATATATATATATATATATATATATATATATATATCCTACATTCTTCGACAATCTAAAACCCGAAATAGAGCATATTCTATCTTCTCCTTTCTTCGAAATCATCATTTTATGTGATTTCAAAGTTCACCACCGCCAACGGTTTCATCCAGTTCTTATGATCCTGCTGGTGAACTCGGATACAAATTATTGTTTTTATCCAGGACAACTATCTACCCGTTTCCCTGACCGCCTTGGTGTTGAACCCAACATATTGGATCTTTTATTAACCTCTTATCTTTCTTTTTATACTGTTAAAACTCCTTCTTCCTCTGGGTTCCTCCGATCACCTTATTCTCAGTTTCTCATTCTGTCTCTTCAAATCTTCCGCAAGAACTGCCCACAGCTTCTACGAAGAAGTTTCTGGCACTTCGATGTTACTAATTGGACTGACTTGCGGTTGTACTTCTCTGATTTCCCATGGAATAATTACTGATTCCGTTGGAGGGGTCCATCGGAATTTACAGAACGCATAACTGAGGTGATTCTCTCTGGCATGCAGGCTAAATTTAATATCCCTTCTACTTAACCTAACAAACTTTGGTTTAACTCTGATTCTTCTCGTGCTACTCACTGCAAGGATGTTGCCTTCAGGGATTATCGTCAACTTGAAACTCCAGAAGTTCATCAACTTATATTTCATTCCGGAATCGTGGGAATCTATTCTTTCGTGATACTCCATCGAAAATGCAATAATTTTCTGTTTCCTTTTCCTCTCGCCCTTTCTGGCATTTTGCAAAAAATGTCCACTCTAACTTTACTACTTCCTCAATGCCTCCTCCAGCATCTTCTGATGGCACAAATGCCGTTTTACATTCTAGTAAAGCTGAACTCTTTGCTCAATCATTTGCCTCTAACTCTACCTTCGACGATTCCGGAGCTATTCCCACTCCTTCAACCTCCTCCAATATTCTAACTTCTTCTAAAGATGTCATTTCTCTCTCTCTCTCTCTCTCTCTCTCTCTCTCTCTCTCTCTCTCTCTCTCTCTCTCTCTCTCTCTCTCTCTCTCTCTCTCTCTCTCTCTCTCTCTCTCTCTCTCTCTCTCTCTCTCTCTCTCTCTCTCTATCTCTCTCTCTCTCTCTCTCTCTCTCTCTCTCTCTCTCTCTCTCTCTCTCTCTCTCTCTCTCTCTCTCTGAGCTTAACACTAAGAAGGCGCATGATCCTTATATTCTTCCTGCGGTTCTCAAAAGTTATGCTTCTGGGCTTTCACCCTGCCTTGGTTAACTATTTCGTCTGTCTCTGTACATCGACAGAAAGTGCGTTCATTCAACCTGTGCCGAAGAAGGGGGACCCCTCTCAACCCTCGAACTATCGTCTTATTTCTTTAACCTCCGTTCTTACTTATGTTTTCGAATCTATCCTTAACAGAAAGGATTGGAAACATCTCAATTCTTCTAATCTTATCTCTGATCGCCAGTATGGGATTTGTAAAGAACGCTCTACTGGTGGTTTTCTTTCCCTTCTTTTTAACTCTTTATTCTCCGCACTTCGGAGTTTAGGTGATTCTTTCGATGTGGCGAAAGACATATCGAAGGCATTCCATAGTGTTAGGATTAATGCTTTGATTTCCAAACTTCAATTTTTCAGAATCTATCTTTCTCTGTGACCTTCTTTCTGATTTCTTTTTTGGTCGTTCTATAGTAGCTGTTGTAGACGGCTACCGTTCTTCCTTTAAACCTATAAATAGTAGTGTTCCTCAAGGATCTGTCTTACCCTCAACTTTTTATCTACTTTTCATTAATGACCTCTCTATTAGCTCATCTCTTGTCCACTACTACGTTGATGATCCCAGCCTTCATTACTCCTTTCACTCTGAAAAACACCACTCCCAACAGCAGTTAATTGACACAAGTAGGGATACCTTGGAGAAAACTTCCTCTGATCTTTCTCGTATTTTTAATTGGGGCAGAGAAAACATGGTCGTTTTTAAAGGCACAAAAACTCAATTCCTACACCATTCTACTCGGCACAATCTACCACACAACTAAGAAATCTTCTTCGAAAGCTCTCGACTCAAACCTTCATCTGTTCTCAATATACTCGGTGTTTCATTTTCTCGTGATCTTTCAAGGAAGGATCACATTAATTCTCTTTCTAAATAAGCTTCTAAGAGGTTTTTTGGTTGTTCTGAAACACATTCGTGATATTTTTTCGCCACCTCAGTTGTTTGCTCTTTGTAAGAGTATTGTTCGCCCATGTATGGAGTACGCCTCACACATCTGGTGTGGTTCCACACATACAGCCGCTCTCGAAAAAATAAAGTCTAGGGCTTTTGTTTTGCTCCTACTAAGTCTCTCCAATCTCTTTCTGCCCTTCGAATTATTGCATCGTTCTCTCAATGCTATCGCTATTACAAGGGACACTGCCTTTCTGAACTCTCACGTAGCACACCTCCTCCACTGAGAAGGGTTCGTACTATAAGCCTTTCTACACAATCTCATCCTTTCTCTGTCCAACTTTCCGACCCCAGATTTAGAACCAATATACCCAATCGTACATGTACTCTACAGGTAAAGTCTGGAACAAACTCCCTTTATCTGTTTCCCCAACTTTCTTTACCTTGCACACTTTTAAACGCCGTGTATCGGGACACGTCGGTGTTTAATCGATTCCTGATTCTGTTATACTCCAGTTCTGGTGGAAATCAGTATGCCTCTGGCCTTTGCCCACCATAGGACCTATATATATATATTATATATATATATATATATATATATATATATATATATATATATATATATATATATATATATATATATATATATATATATATATATATATATATATATATATATATATATATATATATATATATATATATATATATATATATATATATATATATATATATATATATATATATATATATATATATATATATATATATATATATATATATATATATGAGTACATAAGGATCCCATTACTTCTTATTCTAAATAAGCTTTTAAGAAGTTGGGTATTGGGAATTCTGAGGTTCCTTCGTAATTTCCCGCCACTCCGGTTGTTCGCTCCTGTATGCGGTAGCCGTCACACATCTTGAGTTGTTCCACTCGTACAACTGTCCAGGAAACAGTGGAGTCTAGGGTTTTTCGGCTTATAAACTCTATTGCTCTCACTAAATTTCTACAGTCCCTTTTTGCCCATCGAACTGTTGCGTTACTTTCTCTATACTATCGGTATTACAACGGACATTGCTCTTCTAAACTCTTCTAAACACGCTTTTCCACATAGTCTTATCCTTTCTCTGTTCAACTCTCTAACTCCATACTTAACCGCTATGCTCAGTCTTACATTCACTCTACTGATAAAGTCTGGCACACACTCTATTTCCCTAACTCCCTTTGAGTTGCACACCTTCAAACGCCATGTATCGGGAAATGTCAACCTTTAAGGACCAAGATTCCCATAGTTTCCCAACTCTGGTGTAAATTGGGAGGCCTCCGGTATTTATCTACCAGAGGATATATATATATATATATATATATATATATATATATATATATATATATATATATATATATATTATATATATATATATATATATATATATATATATATATATATATATATATAATGTAGAAAATATTCCTTTCATGATATTGCAAAATTTTTAATTTCGAAATTTACTCCATGGGAATATATTATATATATATATATATATATATATATATATATATATATATATATATATATATATATATATATATATATATATATATATATATATATATATATATATATATATATATATATATATATATATATATATATATATATATATATATATATATATATATATATATATATATATATATATATATATATATATATATATATATATATATATATATATATATGGTTGTTTTCAATGGCACCAAAACTCAATTCCTCCATCTCAATTCCTGGACACAATCTTCCACACAACTATGATATCTTCTTCGAAAATACTCAACTCAGACCTTCATCTGTTCTTAATATTCTCGGTGTTTCCTTTTCTCGTGGTCTTTCTTGGAAAGATCACATTACCTCTCTTTCTAAACAAGCTTCTAAGAGGTTAGGTGTTCTGAGGCGCCTTCAGTATTTCTTCACTCCACCCCAGTTGCTTGCTCTGTATAGGGGTGTTGTTCGCCAATGTATGGAGTATGCTTCGCACATCTGGGGTGGTTCCACACATACAGCTCTCCTAGAGAAGGTGGACTCTAGGGCATTTCGTCTCATCAACTCTCGTGCTCTTACTAACTCTCTTCAATCTCTTTCTGCCCGTTGAATTGTTGCGTCACTCTCTCTATACTATCGCTTTTACAATGGACACTGCTCTTCTGAACTCTCTCGTCGCATACCTCCTCCACTGAGAAGGGCTCGTGCAACTCGACTTTCTACACAGTCTCATCCTTTCTCTGTCCAACTCTCTGACCACAGACTAAACCGCTATGCTCTGTCCTACATGTACTCTACCGGTAAAGCCTGGAACACACTCCCTTCTTCTATTTTTCCAACTTCCTATGACTTACACACCTTCAAACGTCGTGTATCAGGTCACGTCGGCCTTTAATTTGACCATTCTTCCGTCTTTCCCTCTAACTCTGGTGGAATTGTAGTAGGCCTCTGGTCTTTGCCCACCAGAGGTGATATAAATATATATATATATATATATATATATATATATATATATATATATATATATATATATATATATATATATATATATATATATATATATATATATATATATATATATATATATATATATATATATATATGATTGGACTGTCATCGATTGCGAAGCATTAAAAAACTTAAAGGGAATGGAAAAAGAGAAGTGCCAGAAAGAAAATTAGAAATCGGAAACAAAATCTGAAAGAATTGATTAGAAAATAGGTTGAAAGTTTTGAAATGTAACAAGAGTTGTTTGGAAAGTAGGTTGAAAGTTGGAAAGGTAACAAGAATAGATTGGAAAGTAGGTTGAAAGTTTGGAAAGACAACAAAAGTTGATTGGAAAGTAGGCTGAAAGTTTAGAAAGGTAACAAGAGTTGATTGGAAAGTAGGTTGAAAGTTTGGAATGGTAACAATAGTTGATGAGAAAGTAGGTATAAAGTTGGAAAGGTAGCAAGAATTGATTGGAAAGTAGGCTGAAAGTTTGGAAAGGTAATAAGAGTTGATTGGAAAGTAGGTTGAAAGTTTGGAAAGGTAACAAGAGTTGATTGGAAAGTAGGTTGAAAGTTTGTAAAGGTAACAAGAGTTGTTTGGAAAGTAGGTTGAAAGTTGGAAAGGTAACAAGAATAGATTGGAAAGTAGGTTGAAAGCTTGGAAAGGCAACAAAAGTTGATTGGAAAGTAGGCTGAAAGTTTAGAAAGGTAACAAGAGTTGATTGGAAAGTAGGTTGAAAGTTTGGAATGGTAACAATAGTTGATGAGAAAGTAGGTATAAAGTTGGAAAGGTAGCAAGAATTGATTGGAAAGTAGGCTGAAAGTTTGGAAAGGTAATAAGAGTTGATTGGAAAGTATGTTGAAAGTTTGGAAAGGTAACAAGAGTTGATTGGAAAGTAGGTTGAAAGTTTGGAAAGGTAACAAAAGTTGATTGGAAAGTAGGTTGAAAGTTTGGAAAGGTAAGAAGAGTTGATTGGAAAGTAGATTGAAAGTTCGAAAAGTAACAAGAATTGATTGGAAAGTAGGCTGAAAGTTTGGAAAGGTAACAAGAGTTGATTGGAAAGTAGGTTGAAAGTTTGGAAAGGGTAACAATTAGTTGATTGGAAAGTAGGTTGAAAGTTTGGAAAGGTAAGAAGAGTTGATTGGAAAGTAGATTGAAAGTTCGAAGAGTAACAAGAATTGAATGGAAAGTAGGCTGAAAGTTTGGAAAGATAACAAGAGTTGATTGAAAGCTTGGAAAGGTAACAAAAGTTGATTGGAAAATAGGTTGAAAGTTGAAAAAGTAACAAGAATTGATTGGAAAGTAGGTTGAAAGTTTCGAAAGGCAACAAGAAGTTGATTGGAAAGTAGGTTGAAAGTTTCGAAAGGCAACAAAAGTTGATTGGAAAGTAGGTTGAAAGTTTGGAAAGGTAACAAAAGTTAATTGGAAAGTAGATTGAAAGTTTTCAAAGGTGATTCAAGAACTGATTTGAGGACTACTTTTAAATGTTTTTTTGGTTCGAAGATGGCAGAAACTATTATTTTTAAAATTTATTTTCGATTCTGCATTTTTCAATGGAAAAATTTAACCATTTAAATTACTTTTTATTTCATTTAAAATTTGCGACGAAGGAAGGGATACAATTTCTATTCCGTAGCTATGAATGAAAAATATTAAATGAAAAGAAGGAACGAAATATGAAATATTTAAAATTTGAGATTTGAATCCAAGCATCAATTGAAATTGTGAAGAAAAATTTTAAGATTCCTTTTGTCTGGCAACAAAAATAGAGCTGAAAAAACTTTCTATCACAAATTTATTTTCATGATTTGTAGTTACAATTTAATAATTTACCATTTTCCATCAATGCAGGAATATATATATATATATATATATATATATATATATATATATATATATATATATATATATATATATATATATATATATATATATATATATATATATATATATATATATATATATATATATATATATATATATATATATATATATATATATATATATATATATATATATATATATATATATATAGTATCGAATAAGCTCAGAGAAGCAGGTCTGAGTATGAATACAGAAAAGATAGAGATCATGGAAGCTGGCAGAGAGGTGGGAGAAGAGGAGTTGAGGGTAATAATAGATGTAATTGAGATAAAGAAAGTGGAGATATATAAATATTTGGGATATATTAGGAAGAGATAGAGGGAATAGCCAAGAAATCACAAATAGGATAGCTCAATACTGAGGAGTTGTAAGAACAATATATCCCATACTAAAAGACAAACAAATGAGAGTGGAGGTGAAAAGACTGATTTTTGAAAGTGTGTTAAAAACGATCCTACTTTATGGAGCGGAGACATGGAGTATGACGGGAAGAGAGAGTAGAATACAGTCAGCGGAGATGTTATGTATTAAGAACGATAATAGGAAAGACAAGAAGAGAGAGACTGAGAAACGAAAGAATAAGATAATACGTCGTTGTGAAGGATATGCTGAATAAAATGGACGCATCCAGATTGAGGTGGTGGGGACACTTGGAGAGGATGCAGGGTGGAAGAGTAACCAAGATGAGGTGGGACAGGAGGCCGGGAGGAGCAAGACCGAAAGGAAGATCTACGAAGAGATGGAAGGACTTAGTGGAAGAATCTTTGAGAAGACACAGAATGCCGTCGATGCAAGACCTGATGGAGGGGAGAGTGTTAGAAGACAAGAGGGAATGGAGAAGAGTGCTGGTCCCACTGACAGGGTATTAGATCCTTCCAGGGAGCGGTTGTAATAATAATAATAATAATAATAATAATAATGATAATATATATATATATATATATATATATATATATATATATATATATATATATATATATATATATATATATATATATATATATATATATATATATATATACTGCAATAACCGCAGATTTAAAACACAACTGAAACAACCCAGTATTAAAATAAATATTGGCGAACGTTTTCGGACAGACGTCCCTTATCAAGCCAGAGTTAAAAAGAGTTAAAAAGTTAAAACGGAGACCAGCTCCAAGGAAGGTGATTAAAACAGTGCAAGGAAGCGTCAGAGAGTAAAAAAAAGCTTCCTTGCACTGTTTTAATCACCTTCCTTGGAGCTGGTCTCCGTTTTAACTTTTTAACTCTTTTTAACTCTGGCTTGATAAGGGACGTCTGTCCGAAAACGTTCGCCAATTTTTATTTTAATACTGGGTTGTTTCAGTTGTGTATATATATATATATATATATATATATATATATATATATATATATATATATATATATATATATATATATATATATATATATATATATATATATATATATATATATATATATATATATTTACGAAAGGTTTAAATACATATTTTATTGTTACATGATAAAGTATTTGACATTCGTTTGAAGGTAATGAAGGTGTGTTGTTTTTAGATCTTCATTCTAATTTGTAAGCGGACGACAACAATGACAACAGCAACAACAACGGCAAAAATAAAAATAATAATAATAATAATAATAATAATAATAATAATAATAATAATAATAATAATAATAATAATAATAATAATAATAATAATAATAATAATAATAATAATAATAATAATAATAATAATAATAATAATAATAATAATAATAAATAATAATAATAATAATAATAATAATATAAAATAATAATAATAATAATAATAATAATTAATAATAATAATAATAATAATAATAATAATAAATTATTATTTTCGGACCTATTATTATTATTATTATTTTACTACTGTTAATGTTGAAATCGTTGATGACAAAAAGTATTTTTAACCACAGCAAAAAAAAGGTTTGCATGTTTGGTGATATTGTCACAAAATTTGTCAATTTTTCTTTAACTTAGAGACCAAATTCAGTTTTACAAATCTCTTAAAACTTATTATGTTGAGAAACCGAGAATAAATTTAAAATGATCAAAATAACAAAATAGGATTTATTGTCATTCAATGAGAAAAACATTCGTCTTCTACTCTTACATTTTCAAATAAAAATTCTAATAATTAATTGTTGTTAGTTTAAATTAGACCAAAAATCCAGGAAACAAAATTACAAAAATTCGACCATTTCGGAACTAAGACTGAGAAATAAAAGCCAAATATTCTCACATTCATTCTAAAGATTGGATAAAGAGTGTCATCCCTCGACACAAACACAATTACTTTACACCCTTTAAGACCTTTAAACTTTGTATGTAGCACCAGTACATGACACCCGAAAATTATATTATGAACAGATAATCTCCCATTTCTCTCCAATATTTTATGTACCCACACACACTCGTGCATGCTATATATATATATATATATATATATATATATATATATATATATATATATATATATATATATATATATATATATATATATATATATATATATATATATATATATATATATATATATATATATATATATATATATATATATATATATATATATAAATGTAAACGATAGGATCTCTGTTTTTAAAACGAACATTTCGCATTTCAAACATACTTGAGACCTTCAATCCTTTCAGTCCTTATCATGTATTTCCATTGCAACTCTTTAACACAGGAGTGACGAATTTGATTCCATCGATTATTTAACTGAAGCGTTAAGTAATTTGAGAAGTAATTTCTTGGTAATCAGTTTGGTCAAATAAAGCAACTCTTGACTCCAAAGGCGTACATATATAGTATAAAATTGGGTCGAGAACCAAAATAAATATTTAAATTCTAATACCTAACTTTTAAAATTTTGGAAAAATTCATTTATCCTATTTTTCGGCTATATATATATATATATATATATATATATATATATATATATATATATATATATATATATATATATATATATATATATATATATATATATATATATATATATATATATATATATATATATATATATATATATATAAGTACCATCACAAGAACCTCTTCATTATAAGAAGTGTAAATTATTTTGAGCGTTAACAGGTGTCACCCTTTTATTAAAATCAACTTCCAAAGTACTGTTTACTGTTACATGGACAACATCATCAAGGATAGTATTGCTGTTGTTACAAGTTCGTATTGTATATTCTGTATGGTTGAAAAGATATGAATGATTTGTTAAAAGGAATAATTATAAAGGTGGACTTTAACCATCAGTGACGTATTACACTTCAGTTAACTACTTCAGTCCAAAAATATCCGTTGCTCCGAGACAGGAAACATCGTCGAGTGGCAACAAAGCTTTTCCAATGCAATGAAAAATTGCTCTAGATAATCAACAAAGGAGAAAAGCAACTGATTTCTAAACGATTTTTTTTTTACGTTTGCAACTGGAATAAAGTCCCTTGGAAAGAAACCATTGGAAAAACTTGCTCAAAGCTATTTAAAATAATTTCGGCACATGAAAGATCGAATAACCAATAACTGTTTTCGTGTGATCGTATAATAGGTCAGGTATCTCTCTATTCTCTAACGACGATGTGCTGCAAAAAGTACCCAGTAGATAATTAGATCTTTTCTGAAAACTGTTTTAAAAGGTGTAGCTCGATCTGAGGTGGGGAGAGATCTGATATGCTTGAAAGTTTATTTTTTTTATTTAAACTTGACAGTTGCCATATTTTGGTTATAAATTATCAGTTATTGTTTTTTGTGTAGTGTCTCAAAATGAACAAAACGTAGGAATCCGCAATACTTCAAGGTGACTGATTTCCAGTTCACAGATCTAGCTAGAACTGCGTATAAAAGACAAGATCTTCTGTTAGTTCCTTAGACAGATCAGCATATTTCGCTTCTATGAGTCTAAAATTAAATTTATGGGCTACTTACAACAAATTTAAACGGTGGCAGAAGTTTTCTTCAACAATTTGACCATGCTAGGCTTGACTGATGTAGAAATAGATGGAAGTTGATATTATCTATGTTCTAAATCTAGTGGAGCCTTAACTATTTAGAAAGACAGCTGATACTCGGTCAGGTAGAAGTTGCTAGCTCTAAGGTGGTATATTCAAGAGGTAACGAATTTTTTTTTGCCCTGTGTGCTATATATATATATATATATATATATATATATATATATATATATATATATATATATATATATATATATATATATATATATATATATATATATATATATATATATATATATATATATATATATATATATAAACATAGATAGATAGATAAAAGAAATTGGCTGGATGAGATTTTTCTGTAATGGCTTACAATATATGTTGGATTATGAATATCTGTTGATTATCTTTAAATATAATTATATCTTTTCCAGTAAGATATTGGAGAAGAAAACTGCTCATTAAGATAACAGAATTGATTAAACTTTCTTAGACATGAGTAAGGTTTGTTCTCTAACCATAGATAGGCTTAGAAGATCAAAGAATAGGCTAAAACGACGACTGACGAAAGCGTTTGTTTTCTTGCTATAGAATCGTGGGGTAAATAAAGTATGGGGCTAATTAATATGTCTTGTGTTGGCGATGAAGATCGGACGGAGGGAAGATCGTGTCTGGCAAATACTGTAAAACTGAAAAAAGAAATTACTTATCCAATTTTCGTACCGACCTTGCCTTGAGTTTTTCTCTTTCAGTTCGAGGAAGAATGGCTGAATTTGCGTACTTAGAGTGTTCAGAAAAAGATTCTTTTTATTCATCGTTTTGAAGCCTTATTTATGACATAAATATTTACATAAGTTTTCAAACAAGTACAATTACAAATGCATAGAATACAAGTTTTTTTTTTAACTAAACTCTATTTTTAAAATATATTTACATATAAATATAATACAGGTTATATATATATATATATATATATATATATATATATATATATATATATATATATATATATATATATATATATATATATATATATATATATATATATATATATATATATATATATATATTATTATTATTATTATTATTATTATTATTATTATTATTATTATTATTATTATTATTATTATTATTATTGTTGTTGTACTCAAGTAGTGGATATCGAGTCCCAAAAATTTGAGGTGTAAATAACTTCTCTTGATTAAAAGTTTAAAAATTTGTTTTGAATTTTGATTTTGGCAAAGTCTGTAGGAGAGAAGTGGGAGGCTCTCTCCTATACTTAATAGGTAATGTATAAATTTTAAATTAAAATTAAATTTAAATTAAAAAATTTCTTTTACCATTTTATGTTAAAACTGAAACTTTTTCCGAGCATCAAAAAATATATGCTTTGGTAAAATCAAAATTAAAAGCAATTAGTTTCCAAATTCACAGAAAAATTATTTTTTCCAAAACTTCAAACAATAATAATAATAATAATAATAATAATAATAATAATAATAATAATAATAATAATAATAATAATATAAATACAATAATAATAATCGAAAGATACTAAATGCACCCTAACGCCACTCTTAAGACAAAGAATTGCTTTGGAGATATTAAGAGATCTTCAATGTTATTGCCTCGCCCTCCATTATTAACGGTAATAAATGCAAGTCCCTCCTACGCAAAACACTATTGTTTTTATACTTCATTTTTCTTTTATCAATGAGGGTTGTTCGCTGCAAAAACGAGCAACGGACGTACGAACACATTCACAAAAAGGTGCGCGCGTTCACAGGCCTTACGTTAAGCAAAGGAAGTTTTTTGTGTCTCTTTTCGAGCTTTTCTGCTTCTAGACTTTAATTAACATATTTTTTTTGTTCTCGTTTTTAAATCGAAGACTCCTTTTTTATGGCTTTTTGCTGGAGTCAAACAGAGTGACATTTCGGATCTACTTATCCTCACAAGGCTTTAGTTTTATGGCTCTTCCTTCCATAATTGGAAATATCAAAATAGCCAATAGGAATTATCAAGTCTTTGCTACACACCTTTATATATTCCCCCCTTTTTATCACCCCAGTTTCTCCTACTGAGGGTCAGAAGTGGGGGAAGAAGGTGGGGGAGAGGGGTGAGAAGTTGCTCGAGATTTTTAGACTGAATGAAACTTATGAATCAATGACGCGAGCCTGATGAAGGTCGTCAATCTCATCACTCTAACTATCAATTTTTTCACCTCTATTATTATTATTTTCATTATTATTATAACTTCTATTAATGCTTAAAGAACAATAAAAAGAAGCCTCAGTAATAATAATAATAATTATAATAATAATAATAATAATAATAATAATAATAATAATAATAATAATAATAATAATAATAATAATAATATGATTATTATGGATATAAGGTATATTGTTCTATTCATAGAATATTTTACAAAGAAAGGAAAATGACCTATAAGATTATTTAAGAATAATTTAACAAAATATTCTAAATTTCCACAAAAGTGATTTAAAAGTGCACATCTCGTTACTTATAGCCTACGTTATAAATTAATTTACAAATATTCTGTTATTTTTAATTAAATGATGTAGTAAGCAAAATAAAAGCCAAGAAGGCTGATTTAAATGTCTCCGCCACCATAAGAAAGCCAAGTGGCTTTTTGTATTTGTAAATTGTATTTTAAAAGAATGGATAAAAATCCTTATTTCAAGTTTTCATCATATATATATATATATATATATATATATATATATATATATATATATATATATATATATATATATATATATATATATATATATATATATATATATATATATATATATATATATATATATATTAGTAATGTATGTGACATTCGCATCCGCAGTTCAAGTTTTTGCAATATCCGCATCCGCATCCACATCAGCAAATTATTTATTGCGGATGTATAAAATTTTGAAAGTTATTAACTTGTCTTTAATGTTTGATTAATTTTTTGGATAGCATGAACAAGAAAATAATTATTTTTCATTATATATATATATATATATATATATATATATATATATATATATATATATATATATATATATATATATATATATATATATATAATATATATATATATATATATATATATATATATATATATATAAAATCTTCATTTCCTCCTCTTATTTGTCTGATGGTTCTGTTGCTAACACTCCAACTGAAGAGGCTAATCTCTTCGACCTCCTGTTCTCTAATTCAACTCTGGGCGACTTCGAAAATCCCCCTCCTGCTTCTTCTGCTCTCAGATGTCCCATCACTTCTCACCTGTGATTACATTTGATCAGGTGCATAGACTTCTGAAATCTATTAAAGTTAGGAAGGCAAGCGGTCCGGGTGGCATTCCTCCTCGTGTTTTAAGGGAGTGTGTTTCTGAGCTGGCTTCGTCCCTCGTTCAACCTTTTTCTCTATGCCTCAATACTAGTACTTTCCCTCAGTGTTGGAAGTGCGCATTAGTTCAACCTATGCCGAAGAAAGGTAACCGCTCTGTAACTATCGTCCTATAGCTCTCACTTGCATCTTGTCTACGATCTTTGAAACCCTTCTCAAGTCTCATTTCTTGGATCATCTGGAATCTCATTCCCTTCTTTCGGAACATCAGTATGGCTTTCTACGTTCGAGGTCTACTGGTGATATACTTTCCTATCTCACAGATTTTTGATCTTCTGCCCTTAGGGACCATGGGGAGACTTGTGTGGTGGCACTTGACATATCTAAGGCCTTTGCCCGGGTATGGCATGCGTCATTGCTTTCCAAGCTCCCCTCCTTTGGGTTTCCTCCTTTTCTTGATTACTTATGTCTAGCATTCTTTCTAATCGTTCCATTTCGGCTGTTATTGATGGGGTGACTTGTTCATACCTTGTGTTAATCAAGTTTCTGTCATGTCTCCTATTCTATTCTTTCTCAGTTGCTCTTCCAACCCTATCCATTCATATGACAATGATTCGACCCTCCATTCTTCTACTCATTTCAAATCTGTTCCCTCTTTTCATCTATAGTTGCCTAAGACCTTCATCTTTCAGATTCATTCTTACTAATCTAAATGGAATTTCCCAGTGTGGTTGTCTCAACTTTGTGAAATTCAACTCTTTAAAAGCTCAACTTCTTGAAATCTCCCACTCAAAGACATCTCCTAACTTTTCTATTTCTTTCAATAGTTCTCCAGTCTCTCTTGTTGACAGTACAAAAACACCCTTGGCCATTACAAAAGGAAAAAATGTCTTATAAACCTCACATTACAATGGTTACTAGGGCTGCCTCAAAGAAGTTGGAAATTTTGTTCAGGTTGAGAGAATTTTTTACTTCTTCGCAGTTACTCCAATTATATATAGGCCCCATCCGCCCTTGTATGAAGTACTACTTTCATATCTGGGATGGCTCAGATTTCACCTGTCTTTTGGATAAGGTTTAATCAAAGGCTTGAAAGACAACGGTAAATGCTTGAGGGAACTGTCCCTTACTCGTATACCTCCGTCTTTACGACAGCCTCGTAGCACAAGGGGTGCATTTTCTGCACATAAATTTTGTGTGGCAAAACGCAATTCCAGCCACCTCTGTTTTATGGGATTCTCTTCATTCTTCTTTGTTTCCTGTCGAATTTAACCTCCATTGTTTTAAAGCGCAAGTCTGTGCTCACCATACGAAATTTGCAATAGGTGGGACTTGTAGGGTTTTCCTTATTCTCATATTGATCTAACGACCCCTCCTTGAATAGGGCTTTTCCCGTGAGCGGTAGTGGTGTGCAAATATATATATATATATATAATATATATATATATATATATATATATATATATATATATATATATATATATATATATATATATATATATATATATATATATGAACCTATAGTCTTTATAAATAGGAACGTAAACTTACCCACCGCGGATGTAGAACATTAAAAATCTGCATCCGCGGACGTGAAAAAATAGACATTCGCATCCGAGGATATTAAAAAATTTGACATCCGATACATCACTAATGTATATATATATATATATATATATATATATATATATATATATATATATATATATATATATATATATATATATATATATATATATATATATATATATATATATCCTCCGGTGGACAAAGGCCGGAGGCCTACCGAATTCCACCGGAGTTGGGAAAAATCCTATCACGTGATTCAAACGGCGTTTGAAAGTCTGCAAATCAAAGGAAGTTGGGAAAACAGATAAAAGGAGTGTCCTCCAGACTTTACTATTAGAGTATGTGTAAGATTGAGCATAGCGGTTAAGTCTGGGGTCTGAGAGTTGGACAGAGAAAGGGTGAGACTGTGTAGAAAGTCGTGTCGCACGAGCTCTTCTCAAAGGAGGAGGTATGCGACGGGAGAGTTCAGAAGAGCAGTGTCCGTTGTAATAGCTATAGTATAGAGAGAGAGTGACGCAACAATTCGACGAGCGGAAAGAAATTGGAGAGAGTTAGTAGGAGCAGGAGAATTGATGAGGCTTAAAGCCCTACACTCCACCTTCTCAAGGAGAGCTTTATGAGTGGAACCACCTCAGATATGTGAAGCATAATCCATACAGGGGTAAACAACGCCACTATAAAGAGCAAGCAACTGGGGTGTCGTGAAGAAGTTCTAAAGGCACCTCAGAACACCCAACATCCTAGAAGCTTGTTTATAAAGAAAAGTAATGTGATCTTTCCAAGAAAGATCACGAGAAAAAAAAACACAAAGAATATTAAGGAGAGATGAAGGTTTGAGTTGTGTGTTTTCGTAGAAGATAACATAGTTGTGTGGAAGATTGTTTCAAGTAGAGAGATGGAGGAATTGAGTTTTTTGAGGCATCGAAAACGACCATGTTTTCTTTGCCTCAATTTGAAATGCGAGATAGATCAGTGGTTAGTTGATCCAAAGTCATCCTCCTTGCGTCTATTAACTGTTGTTGGGAAGGGCCCCTTTCAAACTGTAAAGAATAATGAATGGTGGAGTCATCGGCGTAGGAGTGGATAGGAGATGAAGTAATAGAGAGGTCATTAATGAAAAGCAGAAAAAGTGTTGCAGATAGAACAGAACCTGAAGAACACCACTATTAATTGATTTAAAGGAAGAACGGTGGCCATCTACAACAGCTGCTATAGAACGGTCGGAAAGGAAACTAGAGAGAAGGTCACAGAGAGAAGGAGAGATGCCGAAAGAGGGATGTTTAGAAATCAAAGCTTTGGTGCCAGACTCTATCGAAGGCTTTCGATATGTTCAGCGGGACACCAAGGGATTCATAGAAATGACGAAGAGTGGAGGACCAAGAGTCAGAAGAAGGGAAAGAAGTTCACGAGTAGAGCGTTTCTTGCGAAAGCCATACTGGCGATCAGAGATAAGATTAGAAGAATTGAGATGTTTCCAAATCTTCCTGTTAAGGATAGTAGGAATGATTCGGATAGCGCCATAACAAGCAGAGTTAAACCAAGGTTTGTTAGATTTAGTAGAAGGGAAAGAAAATGGAATATACGCCTCCATGCCAGAGGTAATCTCCTCGATAATACGTTCTGCACACTCCGAGGGACCCCTCCAACCACGGAAGCAATAATCATTCCACAGGAAATCAAAAACGTACGTCCGCAAGTCTGACCAGCTTGCGGCACCAAAATGCCACAAATGTTTCCTTTCAATAGAAGTGGGTCTCTCCTGCGGAAGACTTGAAGAGATAGAGGAGAATACAGAAAAAAGAAGATGATCGGAGGAACCCAGAGGAGAAAAGAGTTTAACAGTATAACGAGAAGGATTAAAAGTTAGAAAAAGGTCTAGAATGTTAGGTTCATCTCCAAGACGATCAGGAATACGAGTAGAGAGTTGCACCAACTGCTCAAGGTCGTTTTGGATAATGAAATGGAAGGCACGTTCACCAGCTGTATCATGAGAACTAGAAGGAAGCCATTGGCTGTAGTGAACATTGAAATCACCTAATATAATGATTTCAGCGAAAGGAGATGAAGAGAGAATGTGCTCTATTTTTGAGTTTTGGAGTTTAAATAGTCGAATAATTTAGGAAAGTCAGTAGAATTAGGAGATAAATAAACAGAACAAATGAATTTAGTCGTAGAATTAGAGACACGAGAGACAATCATCATTGCACACATATGCAAAACAACCGCCTTTGGTTGAAAATTGGGGATAAAGACAGTAGGAGGAAACAGAATATGATTTGCTATCAGAACTCTCAAACGTCTCAGTTTCGGTCAAGAACAAGTGAGGTCTAGAAGAAGAAGAGAGGTGATGTTCAACAAATTGGAAATTATAGGGTAAACCGCGAATGTTGCAGAAATTAATTAAAAAAATAGACCGTGCATCAGGACAAGCCGACTGCATATATATATATATATATATATATATATATATATATATATATATATATATATATATATATATATATATATATATATATATATATATATATATATATATATATATATATATATATATATATATATATATATATATATATAATATATATATATATATATGAGAGTTAGTTTAAAAAATTGTTTATTAAATAGGAGAGTAGATAAGTGTTATCTAATTTTTGACGTTTTAAGGTGAAATTTAGAGAAAAAAAATCTGATAATTTCACCCACGTTAAATTTGATTTTTGTGTTGCTCCACATTTTTAATCACTCATTTACTCTTTCTATTTTAACACGTATTTTATTAATAAAAATTTTACTCATTTTATTAATAAAAATATTAATAAATTATTTTCGAAAAGAGAGAATTTTTGAATAGAATAAATATTATGATGATGCGATTGGGGTATATATATATATATATATATATATATATATATATATATATATATATATATATATATATATATATATATATATATATATATATATATATATATATATATATATATATATATATATATATATATATATATATTGAAAATTAATTATAAAATTAATGTAATATTAATACTATAAAATTTTAATATAAAATTCCAAGTAAACAATTTGAAATTTTTTTTTCAATAAAATTTAAATATTAAAAATATTAAAAATAAAATATATATATATATATATATATATATATATATATATATATATATATATATATATATATATATATATATATATATATATATATATATATATATATATATATATATATATATATATATATATATATATGCAAAGTGTTAGGCATGCTGATAGGTACTTATTATTGTTTAAAAAAGAACAAAGTAAAGAAATGAAGCCATAAAGTAAAGAAACCCATCGAAGTTTTATTTTCCTTGCAGAGTCATTTGACACTATGAAGAAGATGACGAAAGCAACGAAGACGACGAAGGCGACGACGACGACGACGACGACGACGACGACGACGTCTTGGGGGACTGAAACGAAAGGTTTCTTTAAAGAAAGAAGTGATTTGGACGGACTTTCTTTTTACGAAAATGTAATTTGAAAAGCGACGTTGACCAGAAATTGATTTACCAAAGAAATTGAATGACTTCAAAGTCATTTTCACATTTTCACATTTCCAATAAAATAAATAAATAAAAACACATTTTTGTGCTTTCAAAAATAGTTTCAAATTTGAGGCAATTTCAAAATTAAATTTTAAAGAAAAATATTTCGTTTCCTTCATTTAAATCCGAAATTTTCTTTGAAATATTATATATATATATATATATATATATATTATATATATATATATATATATATATATATATATATATATATATATATATATATATATATATATATATATATATATATATATATATATATATATATATATATATATATATATATATATATATATATAATGGAGTAATTTAAAACATAATTGTCAATGCTCTCTAAAAATTAATGCAAAAATATGTTTGCTTTAAAAGTGAAGAATTTAAAGCGGAAAAAAATGCTCAAAGCGCA
This sequence comes from Armadillidium nasatum, assembly GCA_009176605.1. Lineage (NCBI taxonomy): Eukaryota > Metazoa > Arthropoda > Malacostraca > Isopoda > Armadillidiidae > Armadillidium > Armadillidium nasatum. The sequence continues at coordinate 19,954 of SEYY01013979.1, read as the reverse complement.
AACATTCCTGTATTGTTTTGATGCAAAAATTAAACTGAGTTGCGTCTGGGAGTGTCCCGCTTTCAAGCACCATCTCGGCCCTATTTGGATAAGGCAAAAACCTTAGGGAAAAATATCTGATGTTTTAACTATTTTTTTTTTTTTTTTCACTCGCTCGCTAGGGTACTTGAAACATTCAATACTATGTATCTATGTATAATATTAGATCGTGTGTCGCCCACGCTATCAAAATTTGACCTTCAATTGTTATAGTTACTATTATAATTTCACTCTTCAATTGTTGATGCTGCCTATTATCGTTGTTGTTGATGGTGTTTTTGATTTAGTTATTATTATTATTATTATTATTATTATTATTATTATTATTATTATTATTATTATTATTATTATTATTATTATTATTATTAATCTTCATTGAGTAATAAACTCAAAAACGGAGTTTTCATCTTCTGTAAGAAGAGCAAGAAGGACTATTTAAATTTTAGTGGAAAAATGTCGTATTTATTTGCATTGCGACAAAACAGAAACTAAAATATTTGAGACGAACATCGCAGGCAGAAAGGTAAGATTAGGGAACTAAAGTTTTGTACTCATCGTCCTTGGAAAACGAAAGTGTTAGCACACAATTCAAAGGTTAAGGAAAAAATGTCCAATTCTTATGAGGGGCTTTTCTTTAATGTTGAAATTTTAAGGTTTGAACAATAGTTGTCTGTAGAAAATTGAATAGCATCAAATGGGTATTGGATGCTAAATAAACAAAAGAAAGTAGAGGGAAGCTACTTATAAATTTAAGTCAAAAAGAGAAAGAAAGCGAAAACGTTTTTGTGGATAAGAATCCTAAAACAAACGAAGGTTGAATAACATATTTTCGTCTTTTTAAACATTTTTTTCCAAGAAGATAGTTTCCTATTTCTTCCTTTGCTTTGATTTCGTTTTAACTGAAATTTTATCAAGATATTTTAGCATCGATAGTCCTAACTCTATTAAAAAATATTTCATAAAGTTTATTAATTATTATTGAACTGTATAGTTAAAAATAATTAATTATAATTAATTGCTCTCCTACATCGGTTTATAACTGTACCGAAACACATCATAAAACGAATGATTTCAGAAACAAAAGAGCGCTTTCAAACACACATACACAACGCTTTCAAACACACATACACAAACATATATATATATATATATATATATATATATATATATATATATATATATATATATATATATATATATATATATATATATATATATATATATATATATATATATATATATATATATATATATATATATATATATATATATATATATATATAGTGGAGGTGGTGCGGGTAGAAAGACTGGAAGAAGAAAATAGAGATGACTACATAAGAGGAATAAGAAAGAAGTGGAGAGAAGTAAAGAGGAGCGAGGTGGAGGATCTGGAAGAGGAATAGAATAAATTGAAGATAGCTTTAGTAGAGGTAGCGAGAAGGGTTTGTGGGGTGAAGAAAATAGGGAATGGAAAGTGGAAAGGGAGTGAATGGTGGAATGAAGATTTGGAGTTTATGGTGAAGAGAAAGAAGGACGCCATTAAAAGGTATCTAGGTGCAAAGGAGGCTTTGGGTTGGGAGGAGTATAGGGAGAGGTGTAGGGAGGTGAAAAGAAAGGTCAAGAGGGCTAAAAGAAGAGTAGAAGAGGAATGGGCCAGAAAGTTAGCAGAAAATTTTATGGAAAGAAATAAAATGTTTTGGAAAGAGGTAAATAGGGTGAGGAAAAGAGAAGATAGGAGAGAGGGAGAGGGAGTGAAAGGGGAAGATGGAGAAATATTACAGGGAGAGAAAGAAGTTGGAGAGAGATGAAAAATGTACTTTAGTGAATTGTTGAACGAAGGGAGAGAGATTAGTAATTGGAGAGAGGAATAAAATGATGAAAGGTAGTTAGCGACGAAGAAAAGAGAAATATTAGTAAAGAGGAGGTGGAATTAGCGGTGAGAAAGGTAAAGAAAGGAAAATCAGCAGGAATGGATGGTATATATGGAGACATGATAAAGGAGGAACCTTGACAGTTGACTGACCGGTTGGTGAGAATGTTTAATGTATGCTGGAAAGAAGGGAGAGTGCTTCAGGAGTGGCATGACTCTTGCATCGTACCCATATACAGAAGAAAAGGGGATAAGTTGGTTCGTAAAAATCATAGGGGATTAGTCTGCTCAGCGTGATAGGAAAGATTTATGGGAAGGTGTTAGTGACGAAAATGAAAGAAATGACAAGTGAGGGAGGAAATGGGTGAGGAACAAGGAAGTTTTAGGGAGGGTAGGGGATGTGTGGACCAGATATTCACCCTGAAATTGATTACCGAGGAATTGCGTGAAAAAATAAAATGGACAAAGTATGTTTTCTGGATTTGGAAAAATCATACGATAGAGTATGGAGGAGGAAATTGTTTGAAATACTAATGGAAATGGGGTTGAAAGGGAAATTACTGAAGGGGATCAAGGCTTTTTATGCGAATTGCAGATCAAGAGTGAAGATGAAGAGGGAACTTTCGGATTGGTTTAGCATGGGAGTGGATTGAGACAGGGGCGTATAATGTTGTCATCGTAATTTTATTGATGGATTTTGTAGTTAAGGAAATGGAGAGAGAAGTTAAGGGTATTAGGTTGAGAAATGTGGAATGTGAATGGGGTGTGAAAGTTTTACTTTTTGCAGATGATGCGTTGTTGGTGTCAGAATCTGGAGAAAAGTTGAGAATACTGGTGAGAGAGTTTGAGAGGAAATGTGAGAACATGAGATTGAAAGTCAATCCAGCGAAAAGTAAAGTTATGAGGATTGGAGGTGGGGATGAGATGGGGGGGGGGGGGAAGGAAACTTGAGGAAGTGGATGAATTCAAATATCTAGGAAAATATTGCGGAAAAAGAAATGCAGAATAGAGTGATAGAGGGAATGAAAGTGTTGCGGGACCTAAGAGAAGTATGTAAGAAAGGATAAATTTAGAAAAGAAATACAAATAAGAATGTTTGAATGCATTCGAAAATTTCGAAAGAAATAAAGATAAGCATGTCTGAAGATATGTGTTTACCTTCTGTAATGTATGGGTGTGAAACATGGATGATAAATGCTCGGGCGAGGAAAAAGTTTGAATGTCTTTGAGATAAAAGGTTTGAGAGCGATATGTAAATTGAGAAGGATTAATAGGATTAGTAATGAAAGAATAAGGGAGATGTGTAAATGGAAGAGGGGTGTAGTTGATAGAGCGGAGGAGGATGTGCTAAAATGGTTTGGAAATATGTGTAGAATGAATGAGGACGGAATGGTGGACAAGGTACTAAGATCGGAGGTGGATGGTGGTAGAGGAGGGGAAAGCGAAAGTGAAGATGGATGGATGGAGTGAAAGAAATTTTGGGTGGAAGGAATTTGAGCTTAGAAGAGGGTATTAGACTTGCGGAGGACAGAGTGAGATGGAGGGCGGTGGTAAAAGGGGATGAAAGGTAGGAATGGGTATGTTTGTGAGGGAATTGTGGCGGGCATCACCCCATGAAAGTGGGAAAGGTGAAAAGTAAATATATATATATTATATATATATATATATATATATATATATATATATATATATATATATATATATATATATATATATATATATATATATATATATATATATATATATATATATATATATATATATATATATATATATATATATATATATATTAGTGATGGATAGAATGTCATATTTTCTCATTTGCAATAATTTTGAAATGCGAATGCGGATGTTGAATTTTCGAAAGTTGAATGCAGATGTGGATTCGGATGTATAATTTTGCAGGTGCGGATATATATATATATATATATATATATATATATATATATATATATATATATATATAATATATATATATATATATATATATATATATATATATATATATATATTGTGTGTGTGTGTGTATGTGTGTGTGTGTGTGTGTGTGTGTGTGTGTGTATGTGTGTGTGTGTGTGTGTGTGTGTGTGTGTGTGTGTGAAAAGAGAGAGAGAGAGAGAGAGAGAGAGAGAGAGAGAGAGAGAGAGAGAGAGAGAGAGAGAGAGAGAGAGAGAGAGAGATCTTTTTTCTTGCTCGTCGTTTTATGGCTACAAATCGAGCCTCAACTCAATGGGTTGACAATAAAGGAAAAGAAAAAAAAAAAAAAAAAAAAAGACTGATTAAATCTCTGCGAAGGATTTGAAGAGCCTCAGAATTGGTTTCGGCTTTTATGATGCAATTAAAGCATATGGATTGGGAGGTCACAGACAAATATAACCATATTACAGCATTATTATTATTATTATTATTATTATTATTATTATTATTATTATTATTATTATTATTATTATTACTGTAGTTAGTATTATTGTTATTGTTATTGTCATTATTATTATTGCTATTATTATTACTGCTATTATTATTCCAATTATTATTATTATTATTATTTTTATTTATTTATTTATTTCATTATCATCTTTTCCACTTTCGTGGGGTGGTGCACGCCACAATTCCATCACAAATATACTATACCCATTCCTACCTTTCATCCACTTTCACCACCGCCCTCCATATCAATCCGTCCTTCGAAAGTCTACTACCCTCTTCTAAACTAAAATTCCTTCCACCCAAAATTTCTTTCACTTCATCCATCCATCTCCACTTTGGCCTTCCCCCCCCTACCCCCATCCATCTCTTATCTAAATACCTTGCCCAACATTCTGTCCTCATTCATTCTATACATATGTCCAAACCATTTTAGCACACCCTCCTCCACTCTAACAACTAAACCCCTCTTACATTTACACATCTCCCTTATTCTTTCATTTCCAATCATATCAATCGTTCTCAATTTACATATCGCTCTCAAACCTTTCATATCAAAGACATTCAAACTTTTCCTCGCCCGTCCATTTATAATCCATGCTTCACACCCATACATTACAGATGGTAAACACATACATTCAAACATTCTTATCTTTATTTATTTCGAAATTTTTCTTTTCTTCCATACTTCTCTTATGCCCTCAACATTTTCATTCCCTCTACCCATCTATTCTTTATTTCTTTTTCCGTCCCACCTTACCTTTCACCAACATTCCTAGATATTTGAATTCATCCACCTCCTCAAGTTTCCTTTCCCCACTCCTACACCCCCCATTCCTACCTCCACATCTCCTCATTCCCACCTCCAATCCTTATAACTTTACTTTTCGCTGGATTGACTTTCAATCTCTTGTTCGCACATTTCCTTTCAAACTCTCTCACCACCATTTTCAACTTTTCTCCAGATTCTGACACCAACACCGCATCATATGCAAAAAGTAAAATGTTCACACCCCATTCATCCTCCATATTTTTCAACCTAATACAAAGCTTTCCCTTCTCTCTCTCCATTTCCTTGACTACATCATCCATCAACAGATTAAATAACCATGTCGACATTACACACCCCTGTCTCAATTCCACTCCTATGCTAAACCAATCAGATAGTTCCCTCTGATTAAATCTCTGCGAAGGATTTGGAGAGCCTCGGAATTGGTTTCTGCTTTTATGATGCAATTAAAGCATATGGATTGGGAGGTCACACACAAATATAACAATATTACAGCGTTATTATTAATACTGCTATTGTTATTATTATTATTATTATTATTATTATTATTATTATTATTATTATTATTATTATTATTATTATTATTATTATTATTATTATTATTATTATTATTATTATTATTATTATTATTATTATTATTATTATTATTGTAATTAATTTTATTTTTATTATTATAATATGTTTTACACTTTGGAGTTCTCCAGAACTTTTCTTTCAATTTTCATTTGGTTTCCTTACTATTTTTCTGGAAAACATCTTACAAAGAAAGGAAGAATCAAATTGATATTTTTTTTTATTTTAAGACCGGTTTCGCCTGTAAACCTCCGACATCATGAGAATTTGGTTTTTTACAAACAAATAAATTATCTTAGCAAAAATTAAGATTATGTGTCATAAAATTATTAGGAAATATTTCATATCATGTACAGTTTAAGAGACAGTACTATGTACTTGTTTGCAGTTTTTAATATAGAAAGCTTCAGCTCTTTCTAATTTCTGCGCTTCACAGGATGAGTATGGAATTTTAAAAGCTGTGGATATAAAACACAGTTGCTTTCCCATACTCAGTGTAGAAATGCTCATAAATTTTACAAGCTTAAAACAATAATGGAATGTCTTTCTATTTTATTAGTTAATAAAATAATTATTTCAGGATTTCTTCACGTCCCCTTAGTTGCTGACTATTTAAAGAAGGACTATTCACCCCTGTATAGTTTGCCTCATATATAAATATATCCCCCTCTGACTACTATCCCATTTCTTTGACCTACGTTCTCTCAAAAGTTTTCGAATCTATCCTTAACAGGAAGATTTGAAAACATCTCAATTCTTCCAATCTTATCTCTGATCGCCACTATAGCTTTCGCAAGAAACGCTCTACTTCTCTATGATTATTTGTTCTCCGTTCTTCAGCATTTCGACGAATCTTTTGGTGTCGCGCTGAACATATCGAAAGCCTTCGATAAAGTCTGGCACAAAGCTTTGATTTCTAAACTTACCTCCTTCGGTATCCATCCTTCTCTCTCTACCTTCCCTGATTTCCTTTTCGGTCGTTCTATAACAGCTGTTGTAGACGACCACAGTCCACCCTTTAAATCTATTAACAGTGGTGTTCCTCAAAGTTCTGTTCTATCCCCAACTTTTTTCATTAATGACCTCCTCTCCATTACTTCATCCATTGCTTTTCCAGTTTGAAAAACACTCCTTCAACAGAAGTTAATAGAAACAAGATTGGTGGCCTTAGAGCAACTAACCTATGATCTTTCACGTATTTCAAAATGGGGAAAGGAAAACATGGTTGTTTTCAATGATTCAAAAATTTAATTCCTCCATCATTCTACTCGACACAAGCTTCCACACAAATATGATATCTTCTACGAAAACACACAACTCAAACCTTCATGATATTCTCGGTCTTTCTTTTTCTCATGATCTTTCTTGGAAAGATCCCATTACTTCTCTTTCTAAACAAGCTTCTGAGAGGTTAAGTGTTTGAGGCACTTTCCGAATTTCTTCACGCCACCTCTATAGAGGTGTTGTTCACCCCTGTATGGAGCACGCCTCACACATTTGGGGTGGTCCCACTCATACAGCTCTCCTCGAGAAGATGGAGTCCAGGGCTTTTCGTCTCATCAACTCTCTCGATCTCACTAATTCTTTCCAGTTTCTTTCTGCCCATCGAATTGTTGCGTCACCCTCTCTAAACTATCGCTATTACAATGGGCACTGCTCTTTCTGAACTCTTCCGTCGCATACCTCCTCCATTGAGAAGATCTCGTGCGACACGCCTTTCTATACATTCTCATCCTTTCTCTGTCCAACTCTCCGACCCTAGATTTAGCCGCTATGCTCAATATTAAATGTACTCTACTGGTAAAATCTGGAACACACTCCCTTTATCTGTTTACCAAACTTCCTTTGACTTGTACACCTTCAAACGCGGTGTGTCTGGACACGTCGGCCTTTAACGACTAAAATCTGATGTTTCGAAACTCCGGTGGAAATTAGTAGACCTCCGTCATTTGCATACCGTAGGAGATGTATAATATATATATATATATATATATATATATATATATATATATATATATATATATATATATATATATATAATATATATATATATATATATATATATATATATATATATATATATATATATATATATATACCAGAAGTGTACGTGATATTTATAATTATTCAAATTAATGATCGCCATAATAAGAGGAACGGCGTTTCAAATTATGCAAGTCAAATAAAATGGAGAAAAGATAAGATGGAAATAACTTCTACATTTCACTAGTTGAGTGTGAGTAAGAAAGAGCATAGCAGTGAAGTTTGCTGTCCGAGTTTGAAAGAGAGAAGATGAGATCTTGCGGGAAGAAAGCTCCTCAGAGGAGGAGGTATACGATTTAGGAATTCCGAAGATAAGCGCAAATTGTAACAGCAATATATATATATATATATATATATATATATATATATATATATATATATATATATATATATATATATATATATATATATATATATATATATATATATATATATATATATATATATATATATAAAAGTAGTACGGTACGCACTTTTGACTGGAAAAAAAGACTAACGGTCTTTTCTGCAATTGTGTGCAATGTTGCATTCTAAGAGACCTTCCTAACCTTTTTTTGTCGGTTCACGAACCACCGCGGGCCCCTTCCCCCTGATTCGAACAGATTCCTGCAGGAATGAACCGTAAAAAACGGGTTAGGAAAGAGAGTGAGGTTAACGCAGCAATTCTGAAAACGGTTTTTGAGGGTTCACGGGGAACCCCATGTGGCTCTACCTCCGACTTGAGGTCAATTTCGATGGGGTGAGCCCCCCAAAAAGTGTCAGGAAAAAGCGTGAGGTCAGTTTGAGCGGAGTGATTTGCAATTGCAAATCAAAATCCCATTAGTCTTTTTTTTCAGTCAAAAGTGCGTACATTACTACTTTTACATATATATATATATATATATATATATATATATATATATATATATATATATATATATATATATATATATATATATATATATATATATATATATATATATATATATATATATAGTGTATATATTATTTACTATACTAGAATATATGTTAATCAATAAGAATTATAATTGAGCTCTTGAAAAGTAGGTGACTTACATTCAGTTGCAAGCCGCATTCGGCCCACAGAATATTGATTAATTAATCAACTTTTAACATACATACATCACAGTATATATATATATATATATATATATATATATATATATATATATATATATATATATATATATATATATATATATATATATATATATATATGAGTTGCTTTGGCAAATGTGTTTGACGTTTGAGAAATGAGTTGTGAAGGTCTGGTGCATATGCCGGTCCGATGAAATTTCTCACACTTCCAATTTTAATGTTTCTTCTTCACAATGTTTTCGTTTTAAAAGTTATTTTGAAATATATTGCATAAGTTTTGAGCATTTTATTCAATTTCTTTTCTTATTGGTAAATCATTATCATTTTTCCTCTTCATTTGAATTCAATTTATTCACTTTTGAATGAAAATCATGAATCGGGGCTAAAATTTTATAGTTATTTTGTTTCTTAGATTTTTTTTACGATTCATAGTTTTTATTATAATAGAAAGTTTTTAATTAATTTCTTTCAATTTGAGATGCAACTCGTTTCATTTTATTTTTCAGGAGATCAAAAAATTAACATATGTTCCAAGGCAACGGAATACAGAAAACGATTCATGTTTTCTTACCAACCTCGATTACATTATTAACATAAAGGTCAAAAATTGACAAAAAGAAGAACTTAAGTTTATCATAGTTACCTTTATTTGTTTCCAAGTCCGTAAACAATGCAATATTTCATTAGGCTTCAACATAACTTTTTTGGACGTTCAAAATATCTTGTAAAAAGTATATCATTTTAAAATAAAATTACTAAAAAAAATTTACTATATGTAACTACAAACTCTAACTACGACGAGAATTTTCACAAAACTACAAAATAATATATGTAAATGAATTTAAAGGAAATTTGGTTTTGGTTTGATATAAACTACCATTATTATTTATAAACTACCAAAATAAAAGATTTGAATACTAAGAATCATTCTGCTTGGTAGACCTACATTAATTAATATCATTCAAACACGCGTGTACAATAATTTTTGCTTTTTCTTTATAATCTAAAATTTAAAGTTAAAAAACTCGAAATATATAGAGTGAAGTTATTATAAGTTACTCAGAAAATAATTACAATTTTCTTTAGATAAATAATATAAAAAATGTTTTTTAACGCATTCTAAAAAAAAATATGTTTTGTAACAAGTTTTAAGTAAGATTTTAAAATAAATAAGTGCTTTTGTAAAGATATAAATGATATAAAAATATATAATAATAAACAGATATCGGAAAATACATTTTTTTGAATAAAGTTAATTAATAATATAAAAACAATGCCTAAGAATCAATGAATAAAAAATTGCGCCAAAAAGAAAAACAAAAACAAGATCAACTCCAAGAATTTATGGCGCGTATTTCTAATGTATGACAATTTTATTTAATATGTATTATATCAATATATTATTATATATATATATATATATATATATATATATATATATATATATATATATATATATATATATATATATATATATATATATATATATATATATATATATATATATATATATATATATATATATATATATATATATATATATATATATATATATATATATATATATATATATATATATATATATATATATATATATATATATATATATATATATATATATATATATATATATATATATATATATAATATATTGATAAAACTTTTTCTGAAAATAATAATAATTATTCCTTGTTTTTAACAATTATTTTCTATGTTGATTAAATACTTCCTAATGAAAGAAATTTAATAATAAATTTTTTTTATGTTTTTGATGAAAATATTTAAAAGTGAAAAACGATTTTCTTGTTTCAAATAATCCTTCTCTTTTTGAAATAATTTTAGAAGGATTCCTAATCCGGTAACTTGTACATTCACTTTACCTACAAGACAGAAGAAGTTCCTACAGAAAAACCAATTCCTCCGAAAGAAGCACCAGTTCCTCCAGAAGAAGACCTCTAAAGAAGAAACTGCTGACGGCTTTGTCCTTCAAAGGATACCAAAGTTTGGCAGTTCCTTTTGCCCTCAACTGTGGTACCTACCTTGAAGTGGCATTTTCAACCGAGGCAGACGTTGCAAAGGCCTGAAGAGAAGTGGTGGCAACCACACGCCTTCCAGTCGGCACATTGGTCAGCAAGAGGACACGAAGAACATCCAACCGTCTGAAGATATCTCTCCGTTTACATCTAAGAAATAATAGCACCGGTTTCTATAAAACCGGTGCCCATTGACTACAATAAGTCCCTATAAGTTATAGAGGCTCCCTATATAATTAATATATATATATATATATATATATATATATATATATATATATATATATATATATATATATATATATATATATATATATATATATATATATATATATACAAAATAGGGATGGTGCTCAGTATCTGTATATTTTTAGGTATTGGTATCGGCAAAAAAATACCGATACAGATGCCAATACCAGATTTTTTAACTGTAAAGAACAAAAAATATAATATTATATATATATATATATATATATATATATATATATATATATATATATATATATATTATATATATATATATATATATATATATATATATATATATATATATATATATCCTCCCTGGCATAGTTTTCACCCTGTCACTAAGACCAGCATATTTGGCGATCTGTTTTTAAAAGTCCCTCTCCTAGACTGCGCTAAAAGATCATGCTTTTCGGCTCGTTGTTTTCAGTGCCAGTCCTTGAGTTTTATTTAAACTCCCAGACAGGTTTTTCACCCTTTCAGTAGCACTAGCGCCTTCTCTATCTAACCTCTAAACACATTCTCAAAGAGTACCCCAGAAGATCGTGCTTCTCGGAGGTGTGGTTGGTTTCCCATGCTAGTCCTAGAGTTGTTACAAGCAGTAAACAAGAATTATAGGGCCAGGTTGCTAGTACTGTTGCCCATATATATATATATATATATATATATATATATATATATATATATATAATATATATATATATATATATATATATTATATATATATATATTATATATATATATATATATATATATATATATTAGACGATTTCTAGGTTATTCCTCCTCCTTCAACCCCCTCAAACTCATTTATGCTTAAAATTATAATTTCTTCTCTCTCTCTCTCTCTCTCTCTCTTTCTCCGAGCTTAACACTAAGAAGTCTTACTGTCCTGATGGTATTACTCCTGTGGTTCTCAAAACTTGTGCTTCCGAGCTTGCACACTCCCTTCGTAAACTATTTCGTCTTTGTCTTTCAACTTCAGTCTTCCCTTTTTGTTGGAAACGTGCATTCATTCAGCCTGTGCCGAAGAAGGGGACCCATCTCAACCCACTACCTATCGTCTCATTTCTTTAACCTTCGTTCTTTCTAAAGTTTTCAAACCTATCCTTAACAGGAAGATTTGGAAACATCTCAATTCTTCTAATATTATCTCTGAACGCCGGTATGGCTTTCGCAAGAAGCGCTGTACTGGTGATCTTTTCTCCCTTCTCTCTGACACTTGATCCTACGCTCTTCGGCATTTTTCGATGAATCCCTTGCTATCGCGCTTTACATATCGAAAGCCTTCGATAGAGACTGGCACAAAGCTTTGATTTCTAAACTTTCCTCTTTTCGGTATCTATCCTTCTGTCTGTGATCTTCTCTCCAATTTCCTTTCAGGTTCTATAGCAGTTTTTATAGACGGCCACTGTTATTCCTTTAAATCTATTAATAGTGGTGTTCCAGAGGGTTCTGTCCTATCCCCAACACTTTTTATACTTTTCATTAATGACCTTCTCTCTACTACTTTGATCTCCTATCCATTCCTATGCTGATGACTCCACATTTCATTACTCCTTTCACTTTTAAAGACGTCCCTTCCAACAGCAGTTAATAGACTCAAAAAGGGTAGCCTTGGAGCAACTAACTCTAACTTTCACGTATTTCAAATTGGGGCAGAGAAAACATGGTCGTTTTCGATGCCTCAAAAACTCAGTTACTCCATCTACCCACTCGACACAATATTCCACACAACTAAGAAATCTTCTTGGAAAACACACAACTCCATCCTTCATATGTTCTTAATATTCTCTGTGTATCTTTTTCTCGTTATCTTTCTAGGAAAGATCACATTACTTCTCTTTCTAAACAAGCTTCTAAGAGGCTGGGTGTTCTGAGGCGTCTTCGTAATTTTTTCACGCCACCACAGTTGCTTGCTCTGTATAGGGGTGTTGTTTGCCCTTGTATGAAGTATGCGTCGCACATCTGGGGTGGTTTCACTCATAAAGCTGTCCTAGAGAAGGCGAAGTCTAGGGCTTTTCGTCTCATAAACTCTCCCGCTCTTACTAACTCTCCCCAATCTCTTTCTGCCCGTCGAATTGTTGCGTCACTCTCTCTATACCATTGCTATTACAACGGACACTGCTATTCAGAACTCTCTCGTCGCATACCTCCTCCACTGAGAAGGGCTCGTGCGACTCGACTTTCTACACAGTCTCATCCTTTCTCTGTCCATCTCTCAGACCCCAGACTTAACAGTTATGCTCAATCTTACATTTACTCTACTCTTAAAGTCTGGAACACACTCCCTTTATTTGTTTTCTCAACTTCCTTTGACTTGCACAATTTCAAACGCCTTGTAAATGGACATGTCGGTCTTTAATGACATGACCAAGATAGGAAATTTCTAACTCTGGTGGAAATTGGTATGCCTGTGGCCTTTGCCCACCGGAGGAGTATATATATATATATATATATATATATATATATATATATATATATATATATATATATATATATATATATATATATATATATATATATATATATATATATATATATATATATATATATATATATATATATATATATATATATATATATATATATATATATATATATATATATATACTATATACTATTCCATCAAAGATGGGTAAATACCAGAAACCTGGTCAAATTCTATCAGAGTTGCAGCTAAGTTTGAATCATAGCCAATTAATGGCCGACGTGTCTCGACACACGGCGTTTGAAACTGTTCAAGTCAAAGGAAGTTGGGACAATAGATAAAGGGGGATGTGATCAAGGTTTTACCAGTTGAATACGTGTAAAATTGAGCATACTGTCCAACTCTGTTGTTAGAGAGTTGGATAGAGAAAGGTGTGTAGCTCTAACCCTTTTCAGGGGAAGAGGTATGCGACGAGAGAGTTCAGAAGAGTAGTGTCAGTGGTAATAGAGAAAATATAGAGAGAATGAAACAACAATTCGACTGGCAAAAAAGACTAGAGAGAATTAGTGAGAGCGTAAGTTAAGACGAAAAACCCTAGACTCAACATCGAAATTTGCGGGAGTCTTTCTTGTGGAAGACTTAAAAAGATAGAAGAGAATATAGAGATAAGGAAACGATCAGAAGAACTCAGAGGAGGATATTGTTTGAGAGTATGAGGAGAAGGATTAGAAGTTTAAAAAAAAGGTCCAGAATGTTGGGTTTATCTCCAAGATGATCAGGGGTACTAGTAGGGAGTTTCACCCACTATTCAAGGTCGTTTTGGATGGAGAATTGAAAGGCACCTTCACCGGCTGTATCATGAAAACTAGAAGAAAGTCAATGACAGCGGTGAACATTGAAATCACAATGTGATAATTTCTTAAAAAGGAGAAGAAAAGAGAATGTACTCTGTTTTGGAGTTTAGAGTCAGTAAATTAGAAGATAAATAAGCTAAACAAATGAATTTACACGTAGAATGGCAAGAGAGCTTTAGCCACAAGGTGGAATATTCAGAAGACTCCAGATTAGAGACACAAGAGTAAACAAAATCGTAACGCACATATCCATAACAACCTCCTTTGGCTGAAAATTGAATACAGAGACTGTAAGAGCAAACAGAAAAAGGTTTGCTATCAGAGAGTTCAAGCACCTGAGTTTCTGTCTAAAAAATACCGTTAGGTTAGGTCTAAAAGAAGAGAGGTGGTGTTTAACAAAATTGAAATTGCATTAAACAAAGCGAATGTTGCAGAAATTAATGAAGAAAATAGACCATGAAGTAGGGCAAGTCGGATGCAAAGTCTTGGTAGCACCAACCCTATATCGCCTATCAATAGTTTTGTTTAGCAATGAGACTACAATATAACTAGGTGTTTTACAGATAACAGAAAACCTAAATTTTATGATCATTGAATATTTTCAATCTTGTTTCAACCTTTATAAATTCAGTAAAAGAAATTGGCATCGGTATCGGTACCAGTTAAAATTTTGGTATTGCTCCATCACTAACAGAAAATAAATGCGAAATATATATATATATATATATATATATATATATATATATATATATATATATATATATATATATATATATATATATATATATATATATATATATATATATATATATATATATATATATATATATATATATATAATATATAATATATATATATATATATATATATATATATATATATATATATATATATATATATATAATATATATATATATATATATATATATATATATATATATATATATATATATATATATATATATATATATATATATATATATATATATATATATATATATATATATATATATATATATATATATATATATATATATAAATACAGAGAGAGAGATTGTACTACTAATCCAACATAATGTAAGAAAGGTTTCTGATAATAAATATGAAAAAATGAATAAAAACGTCGCCCAAGTTTACTTATGAAAATATATTGATGTCAAAAAAAGTGCGTTGGCGTTTGTGCCAAATTTCTTCTCGAGTGTCTCATTCGGCCCGTTGGCCCGTTGGCCCTTTGGCCCGTCTCTGCGCCCATAAAACTAATTTATTATACTTCTACAATCTGATTTTTTACATCGTTGCACAAAACAATTAAAAAAAGAGGAGCGATCAAAACACGTGGGTTTTTAATTATTCCCAAACACAAACACACACACACACTTGCTATTATATATATATATATATATATATATATATATATATATATATATATATATATATATATATATATATATATATTATATATATATATATATATATATATATATATATATATATATATATATATATATATATATAATATATATATATATATATATATATATATATATATATATATATATATATATATATATATATATATATATATATATATATATATATATATATATATATATATATATATATATATATATATATATATATATATATATATATATATATATATATAATCTAAGTCCTTTTTAAATTAAACTTCCCAGGTATGTTCAAATTTAAAGCACTTAAAATACTTATAAAATATGCCCCACTAAATTTCACTCTAAAAAAAATAGGACAATCTACTTTAAATTATAAATTTTCTTTTTAAATACATAGTTTAATTATTATAATAGGGTGAATGATGTACGTGTTTTACGTTCCATGTTTGTTAAATTATTCTTTTGGGGCGTGACCCGATTTATGACAAGAAATATCTCGTGAGGTTTGATGCACGAAAACATTCCATATTCATTCATCAGCCTTTATAATAACTAAAAATGTGAATTAAAAGGAGGCAGGAGGAAACAGTGAATCTTTCAACATCATAATTTCTATTATTATTATTATTATTATTATTAGTAGTAGTAGTAGTAGTAGTAGTAGTTTTAAAGACAAGGTTGGCAATAAAAAAAACCAGGCTCCCTTCCACCCCCTTCAAAAAAAAAAAAATAATAATAAATAACCCAATAGAATCCATAAAAAAAGTAAAAAGCGATAAAATGAGCCTCAAAAAAAAAAAATAATAATAAATAAAATAAAAAAAAAAAAAAAATAAAAATTTTATATCCACCGGTTATATTTTGTAGTTTGAGGAATAAAAAATGAGATTAATAATAAAATTTAACATAGATACACTTTATTATAGAGTATATAGGTTTATATATAGAAGTGGCATAATGATTTTGCATTTGTTATGCAGAGATAAGAAAGACCTCATTCTCAGACGTACTAAAACATAATTAAATTTGAAGTTTAAAATTTAGGAAATGAAATAAAAATATGAAAACAACATTTACTCCTTTAAAATAAGACAATAAAATAACTTTAAAAAAAAAGACTAATAAATAGAAAAATTAAAATTAATTTATCGATTCTTTGAGCATTCTGATCATCTTTCTGGGTTTTCTGCTGATCCCATTTTATCTTTACACTTTTACTCATTCCATACAAGACAAAACTATATAGAAGATCATCTAAGTTGACCCTGAATATGAATGACAACAGTTAATTGAAACAAAATAAATAAATAAGACATCAAAAAAAAAAAATTCATACTATTATATATGAGTTTGGATACTGAAGTTTATTATCTTATCATTTAACATTTTTAAAAACGTACCAACCGGAAAGATCATGTTTTAATTAATATGTTTGTCAAATGTATGATATAAACAGTATATAATCGAATGCGCGTTTTATTCATAATGTTTACAAATACATATTCTAATCATATAGCTACTTTACACAAATAATTTAATTTGCAATTCAATTGTCATTTAAAAATGTTACCTAAAAATTTATAGAACTTTAGTAGCATAACGATCTTTAAAATTTTATTAACATACGTGTAAGTGCGCTATATATATATATATATATATATATATATATATATATATATATATATATATATATATATATATATATATATATATATATATATATATATATATATAATATATATATAAATATATATATATATATATAAAAAAATATATATATATATATATATATATATATAATATATATATATATATATATATATATATATATATATATATATATATATATATATATATATATATATATATTATATATAATTGGGTAGCAAATAAATATAATCCACCAATTTTAGTGGTTCATCTTTGTAGATTTAAGAAAAACTAAGTTTAAAAATTAAAATAATGTCTTTTTATATTATTTTTAAAATTAAAATATAATATTATTTTAAAAATTAAATAATATTATATATATAATACTCTGATTTAGCAGAATTTATAGATATGTAAGTCTTATTGCACGTCTTTTACATTACTGTAAGGGTTTTGCATTTATGACTGCTAACGTAAGAAATAAATGATTTTTAAATATATTAATGAAACTCTCCAGCATGTATATGAAGCTAAAAGGGAAAACATTTACCTTATTCCTTTAAATTTGCACAATAGTATATCTTTTTATTATTATATTTATAAATTAATATTCATTTCCTGCTTTATTTCGTAGTTCTTTGAATGCAATGACAAGCTTCATGTCTTGGTTCTGACCCTGCACGATAGCATTAAATTGCCACTCAAAACTGACAAAACCAATCTGTGTTTTAAATTTTAATTTAAGCTTCCATCGAGCGATAAGGTTCTTGTTTTCAAACATACGACTAGAGAAGACCTTCTCGTGTCTCAAACTTATAATCAAATTCACAATTTACTTAACACTTTAACAGACAAACACAAATGTTCATTGATTTCTTATATCCAAAAGCATTAGTTTAAATATTTTAACATTTAGCCCAACTTCTACAGCTTCAAAAATGTCACTTTCCGAATTTGTATAAGTATTTTGAGGTATCATGATATTTAAAGTGTCAATGGGATTTTAATCAGAGAAGTGATTTCATTTTCTGGATCAAAGCTTCTGAATTTGAGCCAGAATGCATAACGAAGAAACAAAATTAAATGTTTTTGGAAGATTGTAAAGATCTTCAATTTGTAACATCAAAGGTTCAGTTACAAGTTGATTCCAAATTCAGAATGCGGTTTTCTGATTATTTCTCAAACTTTGTAAGTAAAGTTGTGAATCCCATTGACTGTGAAATTACAGGTGTGCCAGAAGAGCATGAATTATTGGCAGGTGTACTTCTTGGACTTCTCTCCAATTTCAAAACAGATTTTTTTGGATGTCAAGAGTGGCAGTCTTTCAAAATTGAACATAAGGAATCGAAAAAGTAATCCTACCATTTGAAACAACTTATCTTTGTGAAGAAGGTTTTTCAAAAACTAGTTGAACCTCAAAGATAGTATCCAAATTTCTCTGACATCAAAGCCCTAATTTCAATGTTGAATCAAAAATGAAGCAACAATAACAACAACATGTAGTGGAAATGTTTTGAAAGAAATTTTTTCCTTTCAAGAGATTTTTATTAATTTTGTCAATTAGTATGTTTCATTTGATTATTTTGCCAATTTTTTGATTATTTTTAAAATTAATTTATCGTGTAATAAATATTTTTGACTTTGAGTGATGTTGTGTGCTCAGGAATCAGTAAAATTTAATAAAAATATTTGTATGACAAATGCTACGATTTTAAAAGAAAAGTTCGCCTTTCTTCACTTTGAAGACTGGAGGGTAATATCGTTGAATACAAATACATTTTTGCGTAACACCTAAGAAAATTTAAAATTATTATAATGTGTGCAAAATTAACTGACTCTTAAAATTTTTCATTTTCATCTTCATCAAATAATAAATTGCAATTTAGAATCACGTTTTTAAGAATTTTTCATTAAAAAATTTATACACTATTCTAAAGAGTTCAGGAACGCCGCGAAAATTACTATATAATAATTTTAAAAATGATAGTAAAAATGATAATTATTAATAATTTGATGAATAATAATAGTAATTAATAATTTTTATAAAAATATTTAATTAATATATTATATAATAATAATAATAATAATATATATTAATAAAAAAAAAAAATAAAAAAAAAAAAAAAAAAAAAAAAAAAAAAAAAAAAAAAAAAAAAAAAAAAAAAAAAAAAAAAATAATTAATAAAATAAATATAATAATAATAACAGTATCAACAATACCAATAATAATAATACTAATTATAATAATAATATAGTAATTAACAATTTGATAAGGCAAATTCTGCCTGTTATTACTTCCTCAATTAAAACCTTAAAGAGACTAAGAACGTTCATAAAAGCGCGACAAGAGCGACGACGATCTTCAGAGAAGGAATTGCTCAACCAAGTTACAAGCAACATACGAATCAAGAGAAATTCTTTTCTGTGGCAAGTCATACACAAACACTTACAATTTTAACTAATTTCATCATTCTCAAGCAAAAATTCC
>SEYY01013978.1:15000-17500 GCA_009176605.1 Armadillidium nasatum | reverse complement strand
GAGGTGGAAGACAACCGAATGTTTGAGGACAGAAATGAGTGGAGAAGATTCTAGAGGAGTAGCATCCGACAGGGACCAGCCTACCGTTTGGACGGTGATGATGATGATGATGATGATGATGATGATGATGATGATATATATATATATATATATATATATATATATATATATATATATATATATATATATATATATATATATATATATATATATATATATATATATATATATATATATATATATATATATATATATATATATATATATATATATATATATATATATATATATATATATATATATATATATATATATATATATATATATATATATATATATATATATATATAATACACTGACATAATGTTCAAATGAAACTTAAAAAGATTTGAGTTCTTGATACCATTTCTAAATTTTTCAGAAACTGTAGGCCCCATATATCCTAGCAGACACCTCTGGAGGAGAAGTTGCGGCAAACCTTGGATAGCTGGGATGCAGTAGATGTTCACCACAATACCCCTCTCACTAGGAACCTTTTTCCATGTGAATACCAAGAGGTCTGGGTGGACTTGTTTATGAAGTATAATACCCCATTACCCAGCTCAGCGGCCGTGGAGAGGTTGTTTAGTCAAGGCTCTGACATTCTAAGACCAAAGAGGGCAGCCATTGCATCCAGGAATTTTGAAAAATTTATTTTCATGAAAGGGAATATGACCCTTTTCAGAATGCAAGAGGAGAGCTACGAGGAGGAAGAGATCATATAGATGGCTGAATAAATAATAATAAATTCTTTCTCATTTTTTGTTATATATTTGCATTTATCAAATAAAATTTAAAAATAATTCATCTTTACATTTTTTTTTTTTTTTTTTTTTTTTTTTTTTTTTTGCTCCAAAATTTGCGGTTTAAAATTTTTTTTTATTTGCGGACATGTGCGCTTTTGCATTTGCGGACTAAATTTTTGAAAAAATGTGCGCTTTTGCATTTGCGACAAAGTTTTTAAATTTGCTCTTTTGAGTTTGCACTCTAAATTTTAAAATTTGCGCGCTCACCTCTGATTATATATATATATATATATATATATATATATATATATATATATATATATATATATATATATATATATATATATATATAAATATATATATATATATATATATATATATATATATATATATATATATATATATATATATATATATATATATATATATATATATATATATATATATATATATATATATATATATATATTATATATATATATATATATATATATATATATATATATATATATATATATATATATATATATATATATATATATATATATATATATATATATATATATATATATATATATATATATATATATATATATATATATAATATATATATATATATATATATATATATATATATATATATATATATAAATAATAAAATAAAAATAAAATTTAAAAAAACTAATTTATTGCTGATTAGTTTCGGTTGATTTAATAATTCAACCATTATCAAGGCTATGAATATAATGAAGAATAAGAAATAAAATTACGACATGTATAAAAAAAAATAAAAATAAAAAAAAAATAAATAAATAAATAATTGCATAAATGAACGATCAAAGTTTGTACAAATTTTAACTTCAATACCAAAAAAAATTTCCTGATTGCAAGTTTTCATTCAAATTTGCTGCATTGTGCCTCCAAATATAAGAATTCTAAAGAATGGAGGTTAGGTTCCCATTCAGACTCCATAATTATAAAATCCGATCCTGTATAGGATGATTCTTTGGGAGAAAAGGAGAGTTAATGACTGATTATGGAGGATGGTGCAAATGTTCCAAAGTTCTATAAGAAATGTAATTTTTTCCTGATTTTCGGTTTAGCTAGGTAGGCATACATCATATTCACACACAATCTCACACACATATATACATACACTCACATGCACAAATGTAATGGAAGAAGAGACGTTGGAAATAGAGGAAAGCGGAAACGATGAAGAATTTCTTCCAGGATTTGAACTTAGTGAAAATTCTTAGAATAAATTTGCGTATAAACATTTAGCGATAAAAGCTGACAGGTTTCGTGTACTATAGGGCCACTGATGTTATAGCAATGCAGCACTAAAGGATATGGGGATATTGAATGAAAGTAATATGTTGGATAGAAAAAAGGTTGAAAGAGAGAAGAAACATATTGGGGAAAAGAATGCCATCAGAATGAAATTAGAAAAAACACAAATTGACAAATTGAATGCATTTTATTTGACGGCAGAAAAGATGGAACTGAATTAGAAGAGCATTATGTTATTAAAAAAGAACCAGGTGATATTCACAGGACTCATGTTACACCAGATTCGGCCAAGGTCCGATGTATTACTAATGAAACAATAACTTCCTTTTTTGATTCTAATGACGAGATTTCCCTTAAAGCTTTTCTTTGCGATATATTTTATAGTAACACTGGAAGAGTTCGTGGAGTTTTGAGCCTGATTG
>SEYY01013978.1:5000-7500 GCA_009176605.1 Armadillidium nasatum | reverse complement strand
CATAAATATATATATATATATATATATATATATATAATATATATTATATATATATATATATATATATATATATATATATATATATATATATATATATATATATATATATATATATATATATATAAAATGTGTGAAAGTAATAACGGTAACTATCATATTTTTAACATTAATAACGATCGCCTAAAATGGCTTACTTACAATTTTATTAAGTATCTATTTTTGGGAAAGTGTCTTTTTAAAATTTTTTCAAATAATCTTCAAGATTTTTAAAAGATTTCTTGATATTTTTTAATATGTTCTTTCTAATTTCAGAAGGCCTTACAAGGGATTCTTCAATTGATTTGAACTTTCTGTGTAAAGGATTGTATATATATCATGGAATGGCTCTCTCTCTCTCTCTCTCTCTCTCTCTCTCTCTCTCTCTCTCTCTCTATATATTATATATATATATATATATATATATATATATATATATATATATATTATATATATATATATATATATATATATATATATATATATATATATATATATATATATATATATATATATATGCTCTACACCATATCCCGCAAGATGCAGGGTGGTGTCGGCTGCAGAAACTTCATATTCCTGCAACCGTACGTGGAAAGAAAAAAACTGGTTTAAAAGGTTCCCAGCCTCTAGAACCGTGCGAAGAATTATTCCTAGTTTGTTCAGAATGCATCGAAATCCCTATTCTTTTCGACCAGAAGTTATCTAAATGTTTCAATAATTCCCAATTCTAAACATTTCTTCGATGAAAGATATTTAAAAGAACTTAATTAAAAATTTTGTTGCTTCACAGATGATTTTATTTAAAAATTACTTAAAAGACCTGCCTCAAAAATTTTGTTGCTCCTCTTGAATTTGTTTAAATATTAATTTAAAATTAATCTTATTTTAATTTCAAACGTTAAAATTTAACAGAATTTTAAAATATTTTATTCGATCCCTAAAAATTTTTCATTCACCTCTAAGTAATAATCTGGTTTTCACTTCTTGCATTCAGTCTCCCCTTTCTTCAGAGGGAAAAACTTTAACATTTCGTCAAAAGACTACTATCCAATCCTTTCTCTAACTTTACTCTTTTCTTCTTTCCTAACTGTTTCTAACACGTCCGAATCCGACAACAGTCAGACTGAACCGACAGTAGCGTAGAGGTGCTTTTGTGATATAGGACCCGGGTTCGATTACCCTATAGCAAACTTTAAACTTCCTTGTTTGATGAATATTTGATCTGCGAGAGTGTTATCAGACTTTAATTATTACTATATATAATATATATATTATATATATATATATATATATATATATATATATATATATATATATATTATATATATATATATATAAGGTAATAATTAAAGTCTGCTAACATTCTCACAGACCAATTATTCATTAAACATTGAAGTTTAAAGTTTTCTATAGGATAATCGAACCCGGGTTCCATAATAGCACAAAAGGTTAGAATTTTTACCTCTACGCTACTGGCGGTTCAATCTGAATATTGTCGGACTCGGACATATTAGAAACAGTTGGGAAAGAAGAAAGTCATTTTTTTATTTTAAGCTTATTCTCCTAAGTAATAATAAATAATTAAAAATAGTAAATAAGTATGTTTTTTAAAATTTTATCTTTTAAAAAGTATAAAACTATTTTAATTAGTGTTTTTTAAATTATCATATTTTTTAAAATGTATAAACTATTTTAATTGTTTATACAAAAATGCCGAAATATGCGACTGATAGAACCAATTCATTGTATTAAAATTTTTAAGAAACGATTAGATGATATATTTTTATATTTAAACGTATTTTATGGTACTGTAATACTTATACTATGGTACTGTGTTGTTATCTAATATTTCTTATTATATTATTGAGAGGAAAATTTAAGAAGACTTATTTTTTTGGGGTCTGAACTCTCAACACTTAAAATTTTTAAGAATAATAAAGCAAACAAATGTCTATAATTAGTAGAAAAGAAATAACGTTGGAAGTATAATATGAAATGTTAGGAAATTGATTCAGTTGAACCAATTGTTTAATAAAAAATTTCCAACATGGAAAAGAAAATATGTTGTGGTAGATTGCTGACAAATTTCAACTCTTAATTCTTTTTTTTTTTTTTTTTTTTTTTTTTTTTTTTTTTTTTTTTTTTTAATTCGCCTGTACAGTGCGCATAATTCTATGGAACAAAACAAATAAACTGTATTAAAAAGTTTATAGCAGATACTAGATAGCTTGTTCTTTATTGCTTATATGTAATAAATGAAAAATCATTAAATAAATGAAACTAACATTAATGAAATTTATAAATTTTATATAACTCACAATAAATTATCAGTTAGATTTAAACAAAAACAATGTTGCAATCAGTGTGAGTGAAAAATAATTTGGATTTTGATTTTTTGTCTCCGGCCCAATAAAATGTTCAAATTTATATTAATTTTAATATTTCTTTTCTTTCAAGTTCTCTT
>SEYY01013977.1:0-18924 GCA_009176605.1 Armadillidium nasatum | reverse complement strand
ATAAATATTCACCGAGTTTGTATATGTAGATGTATATGTATGTATGTGTGTATGTGCATTTGTATGTATGTGTGTGCATGTAGATATATATATATATATATATATATATATATATATATATATATATATATATATATATATATATATATATATATATATATATATATATATATATATATATATGTAATGACATTGATGCAATATTTTTCTTTGAGTTGTCCTAAAGTTAACCACCTATAAATTTCCTGTATGAGTGAACCTTCGTGAAAAAATGTTTGTTCTTGAAGACTTGGACGCTGTACTAAGGTTAGGTTATGTTGCCTCAGAAAAGGTTACATTTGTAAAGTAAGCAACATTGATTTAATCGGTAAGACCTTCGAGGTCAAATTTGTTAGTTTGTTATGGTTAGGAGGGATGAGATTAAAAATATTAGCTTGAAAATATAAAATGAACGTTTCTTGAAACATGAGATAGCGATGTAATGTTGAATTTTGTATATTTCTTATAAAACACATTTCTTATGCTCTGTGAAACATGTCGAAGCAATGCTAACTTTGTATTTATCTATACCCTCGTATCGTAACATATAAATTATTATCGAAATTATTGGTGTATTATAATTATATAATAATGTATGCTAATGTTTAATGTACCCTACTGTCTATATTGGTGTATTTCCTGTAATTACTGTATAAGTGCAGATGATCGATTTATGCTAAAAAAGCTTAAAATAGTTAATGATAGTGAATATACAAACAGTGATAGAGTCGTACATGAAATATTTACCTCGTATTTGAAATATGTTAACTTGAAAATGCATGAATAGCTAATGTTTGTAAAAAATACAGCTCGTAACAGTTATATACATGAAAATAATTGTTTTTTCATGTTTATTGTGAAATATTTATCTCGTATTTGAAATATGATAACTTGAAAATGCTTGAATAGCTAATGTTAGTAAAACAAAATACAGCTCGTAACAGTTCAATACATGAAAATAATTGTTTTTTCATGTTTAATATGAAATATTTGTCTTCGTACTTGAAATATGTTAACTTGAAAATGCTTGAAAAAGGATTGTTGATTATGATTGGTTAGGTTGGTTAGATTGATGCTTAGTATAAAACACCTTAGGAACAATGAGGCATAAATGTGTTAGTCGATAAGTTTTTTTTTTTTTTTTTTTTTTTTTTTTGTATTATTAATATATTAGTAAGGATCTACTGTATCATAAAAGGTATGTTGAAAGCTAAATGTAAGGTAAGATATCGTTTATTAAATAAATAAGTTTATGTATAATTTAGAAAACCTGAAAATTTGTGTGGGTATCTATGTTTTCGTTAGTTGATTGTGTTCTCTGAAGATACTTTACGTTAGTATGTGAGTATGTAACATGTTATATCAGATGTTTTGATGAATAAAAGAAGTAAAATTAAATATTTTTAAAGCAAAATGTTAATAAAATAAATATTTTGAGGTTCTAAACAGTATAAGATAGTTTGTAAAAGAGTCAAACGCTAAGAAAATAGACTAAGTGTAGTAAATATAAAAGTTTATGCGATATAGTTATATTGAATGCGGGTACCATTCGAAATTAAATTAATAAGTTATTAGTTTGTTTAACCTCAATATTGATGATGTTGCATGTATGTTGACTAGAATTGCTAAGTTTGAGAAATCCTATGTTTGATGTTAACCATAGCCTTAGTATGAATACTTGTATCATCGATATATTGGCCTCTAAAGCATGTTAGTTTGTGAATACCCATAAGAGAATAGATGAAGTATGAAAATGCAAAGTTTTTACGAATTAGTTATATTGGTAGAATTGAGTATTCTTATGTTTGATGTTTAGAAATCTTAGTATGGGTGTTTGTATTGCCTAAGTAGAAGTATGCTAAATAAATGAAATGCCTGTATGGATGATGAGTTATGACAGGCACTGGTAAGGATTCGGTCTTTATCACGAGAAATCATCCCCAAATATTCAGGCTGGCCGGATAAAGGGTAATTAACATATGAAGAAATATGGTGTTTAAGACCCTTAAGAAAATAGACGAAGTGTGAAAATACAAAGTTTTACAGGAGAGTTATATTAAATGTTGGCACCATTCGAAAGCAAATGCATAAGTTATTAGGCTGTATAACTTCGATATTGATAATGCTGCATATATGTTAACTAGATGTGAAAAATTGAGAATTCTAAGGTTAACTAGATTTTGAAAAATTTGGGTTTTCTTATGTATGTCGCTGTTAGAAATCTTAGTATGACTGTTTGCATTGTCCATGTGAAAGTATGTTCCCTGGATGAAATGTGTACATGAAGGCTGAGTTATTACGAATGCTGGAGAGGATTCAATCTTTTTCATGATAAATCTTCAAAATATTCAGTGAATGCATGATGAAGGTATTTAGCATATGAAGAAATATGGAGTTTACCATCTTCGGTTGTAAGTATGTCGACTCTTGATTTGGATCGTGTGTGTTGGGGTTTGATTTATAAAGTTCATATGGGTGAAAATTAATAATCATAATAAAATGGAGAAGTTATGACTAGTGTTGGTGAGAATTCGGTCTTTTTCGGGGGAGATAAGTAGAATATGCGGGAAAAATGGGGTGAAAGAGATTTAACACGTGCAGAATATGGTGTTTACTATCTTTCGGTAATATGCATGTCAGCTCATGATATGGATCAGCCGTAATGAGCTTTAATTAAAAATACAAAGTTTTTACGACTTAGTTATATTGAATATTGGTATCATTCGAAAGTAAATGAATAAGTTATTAGTTAGCTTAACCTCGATATTGATGACGTAGCTTGTATGTTGACTAGGATTGCTAAATTCGAGAAATCCAATGTTTGATGTTGTTCGAGTCCTTAGTATGAATGTTTGTGTTGTTGATATATTGGTACCTTAGGCATGATAGTGCATAAAGACTCATAAGAAAATAGTTGAAGTGTGAAAATATAAAGTTTTTACGAGTTAGTTTTATTGCATATTGTGGCCTTTCGAAGGTAAATGAATAAGTTATTGGTTGATTTGTGTATTCTTATGTTTGAAATTGTCTAATATATAAGTTCATTACGGGTAAAAATTAATGATAATAATAAAATGAAGGAGCAGTTATGGCACATGTTAGTAAGGATGTTGTCCGAAACCCTAGTATGAATGCATGTATTGTTAATATATTGGTATCTTAAGCATGATAGTGTATAAAGAACCTTAAGAAAATAGTTGAAGTGTAAAATATAAAGTTTTTACGAGTTAGTTATATTGAATATTGGTGCCATTCGAAGGTAAATGAATACGTTATTAGTTTCCCTCCACTCGATATTGATAGATTTGGGTATTCTTATGTTTGATGCTGTTAGAAATCTTAGTATGTCTGTTTGTATTGGACATGTAAAAGTATGTTCATTGAATGAAATGTGTATATGGAGTTTGAGTTACAATGAGTACTGGTGAGGATACGGTTTTTATCATAAGATCAGCAAAATATTCAGTAAAAGTAAGTTAGAGGGAATGTAGCATATAAAGAAATATGGAGTTTAACATCCTTCGGGGCTAAGTATGTCGGCACTTGAATTGGATTGTGTGTGATGGGGTCTGATATATATATATATAAGTTCATAAGGGTAAGGAATGAAAATAAAAATAATAATAATAATAATAATAATAATAATAATAATAATAATAATAATAATAATAATAATAATAATAATAATAATAATAATAATAATAATAATAATAAGAATAATAATACTAAAACGGAGAAGTTATGACGCATGTTGGTAAGGGCTCGATCCGAGACCTTGGTATAAATTTTGTTGATATATTGGCTTCTAAAACATGTTAGTGTAAGTTAGTTTATAAAGAATAGCAGGAATATAGATGAAGTGTGAAAATACAAAGTTTTTACGAGCTAGTTATAGCGATTGTCGGTATCATTCAAAAGTAAATGCATAAGTTATTAGGTGTATGACTTCGATATTGATAATGCTGTATATATGTTAACTAGATTTGAAAACAGGGTATTCTTATGTTAACTAGATTAGGGAAATTTGGGTATTCTTATATTTGATGTTGTTAGAAATCTTAGTATGAGTGCTTGTATTGCTCAAGTAAAAGTATGCTCAATAAATGAAATGTATATATGAAGGATGCGTTACGACGAGTTATGGTGAGGAATCTATCTTTATCATGAGAAATCTACTAAATATTCAGGGCAAACAGGATGAAGGGTATTTTGCTTATGAAGAAATATGGAGTTTAACATCTTTCGGGGCTAAGTATGTCGGCTTTTGATATGGACAAAGGGTAATGGGATCTAATATATAAGCCCATACGGATGAAAATTAATAATAAAATGGAGGAAAGCTTATGACATGTGTTGGTGCTGCTTCGATCATTCGCTAATGTCTAGAAACAGTCACTATGGAAATATCGTGTAAGCATGTGTGTGTGTGTGTGTGTGTGTGTCTTAGTGTGCATAGATATTTGTGTATATATTTAACAATCTGTATATTATAATAATAATAGTAAAAATATATAGTGAAATTTATTTATTTATTGAAAATAAACTAAAAAACAATTACCTAGGGGTCATCCTATGTGTATGTGTGTGTGTGTGTGTGTGTGTGTGTTCTTAATATATATATATATATTTTATTTTATTTCATCAATATTGGTGTATACCAATATATAAATAACTATTACTGTGTGTGTGTGTGTGTGTGTGTGTGTGTGTGTGTGTGTGTGTGTGTGTGTGTGTGTGTGTGTGTGTGTGTGTGTGTGTGTTCTTAATACCTGTGAATGAACTGGTGGGGGGGGGGATGTAGTAGGGTTATGGATAGCCCCTCGCTTTTATATATATATATATATATATATATATATATATATATATATATATATATATATATATATATATATATATATATAATATATATATATATATATATATTATATATATTATATTTTTTATTTTATTTTATTTTTTTTTGTATACCAATATATGAATAACTATTACTGTGTACGTGCATGCGCTTTGTTGTATGTATGTATGTGTGTGTGTGTGTGTTTGAATATATATATATATATATATATATATATATATATATATATATATATATATATATATATATATATATATATATATATATATATATATATATATATATATATATATATATATATATATATATATATATATATATAGAATGAGTTCTTATGTTTTACGTAGTTTAGTATTTCACAGCGTAAAGACATAAACATTAAGTTTTTAAAATATTAACTGAAAATAGAAAATAAAAATTACGAAATTGAAATAAATATAAATTGTTAAAAAGGAAAAAAAAAATTATTAAATGAAAAGAAAAATAAAAATTGAAAAATAAAAATTAAGAAATTGAAATAAATATAAATTGTTAAAAAGAAAAAGTATTAAATAAAAATAAAATAAAAAATGGAATGAAAAATATTTTTAAAAACTAAAAAAAAAAAAAAAAAAAAATGATACGTTATTATATTATAACATTACGTTATTATTAAATTAAAAGAAATAATGCTACTATAGTATGTTTGAAAAATAATATCAACAAAAAGTTTAGAACGACAACTGTTTATCGTAGCTAATTATTTGAACATAAGTTAAGGTAATGCAGCTTCTTCCACGTATATTCATATAACCGACAGGTTTGAAATAACAAACTATTACATTTTAACTGGTTTATGTTGGAACCTGCGCTTGCTGCTTGAAATATAAGGTTAAATATTGAATCTTTAATATGATATGTATATAGAAAAAAATATCAACAAAGATATTTAAACTATAGTTTGGTCAAAATCTCGTAATATCTTCTATATATGTTTGTCTTAACATTTATTGTGCCTCCCCGGCATTCAAAATCGGGAGGGGTTGCAATATCTCGTGGCTCCGCACACATCACGAAAAACCCTCAAAAGAAAGAACAGGAGAGGTCTCCGACCTCTAAAAGGAAACCTCCGGTTTTCCTAACCCCTCCAGGAAGGAACCAAGGGGGAGGGGGGCTCCGATCCTCCCTCCAGAAACAAGGAAGCTCCGTCTTCCATTCCAATCAGGCAGTCAGGACCAGAGGGGGGACTCCGTTCCCCCTTCAAAACACGGAAGCTCCGTCTTCCATCCATCCAGGAAAGAACAGAGGGGGCTCCGCTCCCCTCCAGGAAGGATCAGGAGGGCTCCGACCCTCCTTCAACATCAAGGAAGCTCCGACTTCCTCTTTCAAATCATCTCACAAGTGAGATTGTACAGGTTGCCAGATTTAGGTACTTTTCGATAGAATCTTGCAATTTGCATATATTATATATATATATATATATATATATATATAATATATATATATATATATATATATATATATATATATATATATATATATATATATATATATATATATATATATATATATATATATATAAAATAAAAAAATTGGTCTCTATTATTCCGTTCAATAATCCTAATCTGGAATGAAACACATGTAATATGAAACTAATCCGAAAATTTATGAAAATTCATATCGTTCAAAATACCCTAAGGCTAAAAGGGGCGGGGCAAACACAAGGTCACGCAACCTTTCTCAAACTTGTAAAGAAAGGAAACAAAACTTATCAAAATGGAACAAGAAAGAAGTTTTAAAAATTCGGGGATGCTGGCTATGTCAAGCAAACCCCTAAAAATGGGGTGTCCCTCCCCCATTAAACACAAAAAACCCTAGCCCTAAATTTTGACAATTCCCGAGGGGTCAGAAAAGAGTATGAACCCACAGCAAATCATCTCACAAAACAATGTGAGGTCGGCCAGGTTGCCAGATTTAGCTACTTTTTGACAGAATCTGGCACCCCTCGAAGTCGGTCCCCTTACTACTAGTAGTAGTGATTTAAAAGTCTTTATCGAAATACCCAACAAGGAATTTATCTATTTCATTCGTAAGTTTGAAGTTGACCTTGAGAGTAAATTTACCAAAAGATTTGACGATTTTATTTGTTGTTGTTATTTTCGAGATGTTTTGACTAACAAACAGACACTAAGAGATTTTCTTAATACATTTATTCTTCAAAATAAATAGAGGTTTCATATATTTCTGTGGCACTCATTTTTACGTCTCACACACACACACACACACTTTCAAGTATGAATAAAAAGCTTGTTTTACAATGGGTAAACAACTAAAATATCTTACTTACACATGTCTACTCTCTCAGTGTGTCTATCCTAGTTTAAACAGTCGAAAACAAGCAAAGCCGAGAGGGTATTGGGAATATTAGAGTTTTAAGTATTTGCATCCAAAGTATACAACAAATTGTAATTTGTGTACTTTATTATTTTTTATAATTATATTGTTAACTCCTTTCAAAATGCTCTTCCATTACAGTTTTCTTTTCTTCAGGAGAAGAAATGTAACTCTTCGAGGGTTTGATTTAGCTTAACCTTTGCTTAAAAAGATAGGCAACCTCCAATTGTAAAAGAATAGAAGAATAGGTAGACTGAAACTCTTGCTAAACTTTTATAGTTTAGACTGATCAATTTCTTTCCCTATCAGTAGATGAAAGTTTACTTGTGATACTTGTACCAAAGATCATGGAGTGTACTATATGTAGTGAACTGTTGTAAGCATGAACAAGTACACTTTTGACAAAGATCATGTGCATGTGGTTCGGGCAGGAATCTCTGAAGTCGTTTTACGATCTTGTAAGTTATCATGCAACTGGAGGAACATCATTTAGTATAAACAACAGACAACGGATTGGCATAATGTGTATATATTGTGATTGTTTTTAAATTATTATTTTACTGTTAAAGCTATGTAAATTGTATTAAAAATGTATATAAAGTTGCCTTCTTTATAGCGCTAAGACATCCCGCGAAGAACCTATAGTTGCTGGAGCATTTATTCGCACAAAAACAACATAAAAAAATTGCTTAAGTATGGAAGACGTCTGCTAACCGAAATTGAAGAGAGCGCCGCATCTCTTGTGCCATAAAAGTGTGACAGGTAACATAAAACGTCTGTTGGCAGTACATATGAGTAAGATCTTACATAGTTTCAAAGAGGATAGGTTGTTGGCGCCCTAATAACAAATACGCCTGTGATCAAGGTGTTAATTTTATTTAAGTGTATCGCCAAACCTTAATATCAAAGAATCCCTGTTACCAGTTTTTGGGGTCGTTATCCTAAATCACATGATAGTTTTATTTATTTTTATTATATATATATTTTAAGGCCATTTAAAAAGTTTTGTATTTACACACTTAAATAATTTCTATATTAAAAAAATTTCTAATTTATTTCAGTAATAAGTTTTGAGAAACTGAAATTTATGTATGGAAGATTTTCAAATTAAAATTTGTACATCAGAAGTTTTTCCATTAAAACAAACAGTAAAAAGGTAAGCACTTTAAAAAAGTGATATTATTATTATTATTAATGTGAAATATGTTATTCTCTCTCTCTCTCTATATATATATATATATATATATATATATATATATATATATATATATATATATATATATATATATATATATATATATATATATATATATATATATATATATATATATATATCTCTGGTGAGCAAAGGCCAGAGGTCTACCGATTCCCACCAGAGTTGGAGGAAAACAGAATCTTTGACCCATTAAATATCGATATTTCCCTATACATGGAGTTAAAAAGTGTGCAAGTCAAAGGAAGTTGGGAAAAAAGACAAAGGGAGTATGTTCCAGATTTTACCAGTAGAGTACATGTAAGATTGAGCATAGCGGTTAAGTCTGGGATCAGAGAGCTGGACAGAGAAAGGATGAAACTGTGTAGAAAGATGTGTCGCACGAGCCCTACTCAATAGATTTGTGCAATGTGAGAGTTCAGAAGAGCATTGTCCGTTGTAAAAGCGATAGTATTGAGAGAGAGTGACGCAACAATTCAGCATGTTGAAAGAGAGTAAGAGCAAAAGTGTGTTTATAGAGGAAAAGCTCTAGACTCCACCATTTCGAGAAGAGCTTTATGAGTGGAAACATCCCAGATGTGTAAGGTGTACTCCATACAGGGACGAACAATACCCATATAAAGAGTAAGCAACTGGGATGGCATGAAGATATATATATATATATATATATATATATATATATATATATATATATATATATATATATATATATATATATATATATATATATATATATATATATATATATATATATATATATATATATATATATATATATATATATATATAGAAAATATTGGTGTGTAAAATTTATTATCTTCTTGACATTAATATCTTTTCAAGAGGTGATAATTTAATTTTCACTTCAGTAGTAAAGTTATAGATGAAGCTGTTTTAGGGAGGGAAGAGATGAAAATGTTTTTAATTGTTGATGTATCAGATGCCAAATTTTGTGAATTGTTTCTGAGTACTGATATGAATCTTATCTCAAATGCTCCACATCTGTAGATGTAATACCCTCTCTCAGAAATGTTTATACATACTCACACACACACAGGGTGTTGCAGGTCCTCACTGACAAACTTGTAGGACTGATAGATCATATAGAGAAAAATCTTTACATGTTAAGGACCATATACTTCCATGCGCATTATTTCGGTGTTATGCGCATAATGGATCCGTTTGTTCGCTCGTACCGTTAGGAAATGGAATAGAAACAGTTATTCACAATACATTTTATTGGAAGGCATGTTTACATTACAATGTGTGTTCAAACAGTCTTCCCTGCTCCTCATTACATGCTTGATACCGTCACAGCAATGATCGTCCAATTGTGTCGAGCATGGCAATATTCTGGGTGATGTGGTGAAACGTATCACTGATACTGGTAATCAGCTGAGCTTTAGAGGTAACAGGAGTTTCATACATCATACCTTTGATATGACCCAAAAGATAAAGGTCAACGGGCGTCAGGTCAGGTCAAGTGAACGCGGCGGTCACGCAACAGGTCCTGCACGTCTAATCCAATGTTCTCCAAAGTCAACGGTTTTCTGCTCCCCCGCATCAATACAGAAGTGCATGGAGAGGGCACCATCATTTACACAGCGATGAAGGAACTACCGTACAAAGTTCATACTCACCTGGTTCCAGTTACTGAGCCCTTTGAAGGTTGTACACATGCAGATTGTATTCCCACAGAACCCTTCATATGGACAGGTAACTTACGCCCATATGCGCCACGGTAAGCGTGCTGGATGACGACACCTCGCTGAATCTCTCGACCACGTCATCACAACATGCCTTTCATCGCCAATATGCTGATAATGAAGGTTGCCCCTTTCCCGCAGGCGGCGATGTATTGCAGGAAAGGTACTGGGGTGTGATGTCTCCTGTTAGGATAACATTGCTCGTAGATGCGACGACCCTCTCGTCCATTTCCCTTAGCCTCACCGTAACACATTATCATGTCCGTCAGTTCATATAACTCGTAGTCCATCTTTACTGCTACCCGTACAACATATACTTTTCTCCTTCGGAGGTACAAAGAAAACAGCTCCTCCCAAGATTGTTTTCCTGAGTCCAACTTTGAATTTATTATGTAGAATTTGAATTTTCTTTTGACTAAATAATATTGCTTTATTATTATTATTTTATATTTTTTTGAGATATTTATTTGAATTATCATTTAAATATATGATTAATTTGTTTTTGTTAATCATACTTGTATATACTGATATATATATATATATATATATATATATATATATATATATATATATATATATATATATATATATATATATATATATATATATATATATATATATATATATATATATATATATATATATATATATATATTTTGATAAAAATATTGACTGGATTTCTCGTGTCTCGGTTATTTAACTTAGGTTAAAATTGTTCTTCAAGATGACACAAATTACACATTGCAAACATTAATAATTGAATATTAGAATTTTTAGAAATATATATTATATATACACTGCACATTTGTAAGTGATGGTATTAAGAAGTAGAGTTCATGAAATTGTGCCTTACATAATAAGTATGAAGTAGGGTTGGCTGAGTTCTGCACTACCTGCCATATCTTCGCAGTGAACCGCATGAGAACATACAGAAGGCAGAAGGTATAATTTCACCAAAGTTGTGATTTCATTAGAATACCTTAAAATAATTTCATAGAATATTGAAGGTTGGTTTAGTTAAATTTCCCTTGTTGGTTCTTCACTTGCACTCAGATTGTGTAGCAAACAAATGAACTTTCACACAAAGCATTAGTATAAAAAATCCAAGCTCTCGTACAAAACTTATCAAAATCCATGTCATGATTCTGACCTTCGA
The DNA here is from genome assembly GCA_009176605.1 of Armadillidium nasatum. Lineage (NCBI taxonomy): Eukaryota > Metazoa > Arthropoda > Malacostraca > Isopoda > Armadillidiidae > Armadillidium > Armadillidium nasatum. The sequence goes on along the minus strand of SEYY01013977.1, from coordinate 7,582 downwards.
TCCTTCACTGGTTTAGCACATTCCTATGTCATTTGTGTTTTTCCGTAAATCTAGGCATTAATAACAAATAATCATTGGCCAGTTATAAAGTATGACAATAGTAGGATAGAAAATACATTCCTTATAACAGTTTTTTTTTTTTTTTTAAATTTTTATTAGTATTTGCAAATTTCTTAATCAATTTAAGAGAAAAATGTCACAAACTTCTTTTAATTAAAAAATAAAATGAAGAAAAGCTCTTCTATGATTTCCTCGTCAGTTTGATTACTTAATATCGAATTTCAGTCCTCCTCTTGGTGCAACTATTATATCAAGAACCTGAAATAAAAATCACATTGAGTTTTTAAATCTTCAGTAACTACCGTGGCTCAAACGGTAGAGTGATTGACCCACTTGGGGATCCTAGGTATATACTACCTAGAAAAGTTCCTCTCCTAGAACAGGGCAATGCCCTAGAGATGTGACTTTTAAAATAAAAAAACTACTAAATCATAGAAATTCTTCAGTATAAATTATAAATGAAAAGTATATTCTTTGTAATTAAAGATGTTCGAGCTTGCAATTTTAAGACTTTTTAAAATGTTATTGACTTCCTCAGTTAGAAATAAAATCTTTTCTGCAAATAGTTATTTAATGATGGTTCCTCGTCTGATTTTTAAGTCAGGCCAAAAATTATGTCAGATCAGAATTTGAATCCATGTCCAAGTTTTTGCAAATCTTATTTTTTAGTTTTAATATTTAGTTTTTCCTGAATATTAAAATGCAAATACAAAGTCAAGTAGATCAAACTACATCAGAGATTGGTGAAATGGAGTCCCTTATGGAAACATCCTAATATCTTTCATTCTATAATTAAAAATGATCTTTACATAAAATGAGCTCCAATAAAATATTATTAATATTTTGTAGCTCTTTGCATCTGATTATGTGGTTTTGTTGATCCTAATCTTTTGGTGACTGTTAAAATGAGTTGAGGAAGTATTACATTCAAGATTTGAAATGGTCAGAAAGACGTGGTTTAAATAAATGCAACCAATACCATCATCTTTCCAAGACATCATTCAAATGATGGTGCTCAGATAACTTTACATGGGAATGAAATCACTGTTACTCAAAATCTTTATATTTTGATCAAAGGTCACTTAAGAATGTATATGTTACGTTTATTAAAGATGAAGCAGAGAATGCCATGGTACTCTTAACAAATTTGAGGTATAAGAATTGGGGAGTATATAAGAGACTTCTGTTGCATCATTTTAAAACTATTTGTTTTGCTGTGTCAAGAATAAGTTATGTTTATAAATTTCCTGTAGAGTTTTAGATTCTAAAACTTTAGAAAGAATAAAAGTCGAAGAAGAGGACAGTAAAGGGTTGAGAAGGGTCCCCATTTTTCTACAGGAAAGGAAGGTCATAGTTGAAAAATGGACAAAATAGTTCAAGGCATTGTTAATGTTCAGAACCCCATGTTTTGGGAAGTGCAAGTTTTGAAAACTTAAGGAGGGACACCATCAGGACCATATGACTTGGTGTCAAGCTCAGAGAGATCTCATTTTATGAATATGTATAAAATACGCACTTACCTCCATGTAAGGTGGAGCGGAAAGAATTTGGGAAACTGAATGTGCAATATCTTCTGATTTCAGACTTGTGTTTAATTCAAAAGTTCTTTTAGCAAATTCTAGTTTCTCTGTAATTTTATCTAAAATTTCAGTTTTTACCAAGCCTGGACTGACAACCTGCCAATGATATTAGTGAAATAAGATAAATGTTTTGTATTAGAATAGTAGAGTGCCAAAAAGAAATAATATAATTAGAATTACCGATAGTTTTATTCCAGAATTAGCAGCCTGAAGTTCTTGCCTTAAACCTTCAGAAAGGGCTCGAACAGCAAATTTGGTTCCTGTGTAAAAATGAGATGATCCAAAGGGAAGAACTTGGTGAGCAGCAATACTGAGAATAATGTATTAAATTGTCAGAGACATTGTAATGTAATGTTATTATCTATAATAGATTGCATTGGTTTCTCTTTGTAAGGAAAAATATTTAATAGTTTTGTTTTAGAAAATAAGTTTATTTTATAGGCGACAAAATAAATGACATGTTGCTTTTGGTTTGCATTTTCTTCATAAATTCTGTATTGTGATGTAATTTAAAATGAATCTAAAAATATTACTACTGCTGCTATGGAAATATTAATAAAATAAAATACCTAATTATTTTGTTCTTACCTGCTAATGTTTATTATATGACCATCATCTAAACCTCTTTCCTTTAGAGAATTCACCGTCAGTTTTGAGCAGAGACAGAGGGCGATCACATTTACATTAGTAATTTCACGCCATTCTTCTGGCGTTCCATCTGCAAACATGAAACAGGATATAAAATTTACAGAAAATATTTTTCATTTACTTTAACAAGTGTGTATAATAATAATATATATATTTTTTGTACATTTTTTTTCAATTTTAGTTTTTCAATAAGCTTGTTGTAGTATTATTGTTGATTGTATTTACGTTTTCAGCCTCAAGTTTTACATTATTTAACAAAAAATATTTCTTATAGCAATTTATCATAATATTCTAATTTATAATTCTGACCCCCTCCATATACTCAAAAATTAATCAAGTATCTCTTAACATTTTTTAAAGTCATTCATGTTATTTTTAAAATTGTTTTGAAATTACTAAGATCTTACTTAGTAAATCCAAACCAGTTCCTTCAATTCCGGCATTATTGACACAGACGTCAACCCCTCCAAAAGTTTCTTTGATTTTGTCAAATAAATTATAAATATCTTCATCTTTTGTGACGTCACACTGTACGGGCAGGAAGGTTCCTTTTTCATTCTTTAGCTTTTCTCCTAATATATATATATATATATATATATATATATATATATATATATATATATATATATATATATATATATATATATATATATATATATATATATATATTAGAGGTGGACCGGATATCCGCATCCGCATCCGCAACTGCGGATATCCGCATCATTTTTCCAATATCCGCATCCGCGGATATCCGCAATTGGATATCCGCAACCGCATCTGCATCCGCGGATAGTAAAAAATTACTAAGAAAGACTATAAGTTCAGCTGAATCATGTTTGTCAGATGTGATACCACTTGTTTCAACATTGAAAGTTGTGTTAACAAATGTTATTAAGTCTAAGGGAGTTTCAAGGATGACTGAAACATTAATAAAGGAGATGAACGACAGATTTGAAAACCTTGAAAATGATGATGCTTATACAATTGCAACCTTTTTAGATCATAGGTACAAAACAAAATTTTTTAAACCACTTGTTTCTCAGAATGTTAAAATCAAATTAGGATGCTTATGCGATGAGATGATAGAAACAGCTAAAATAACGCCTTTCAAGAAAAAGCAAAAGCTCTCAGATACAAAAGAAACAAAATCTGTTAGCTTAAGCATTGCTAAATCAATGAAAGATCTTCTAGCTTCCAACAGCGATGAAGAATCACAGTCAGAAGTGTCAAAGGATACAATATCGATTATTGAAAATTATCTGAAACTCCCACGTTTGGAGGCAGGTAAAGACCAACTGGTTTGGTGGAGAGATAATTGCAAAAGTTTCCCTTTTCTTGATGAGCTGGCAAGGACTTATTTAGCATGTCCTTCAACTAGTGTTGCTAAGTGAGCGTCTTTTCAGTGGAGCAGGCCTCATTTACGACGAAAAGCGAACCAAACTTTCACCTGAAAGAGCCCAAAAGCTTTTATTTCTAAAAAATAACTTACCAATTATTAACTTCAAATGGAATATGTGAAACTGTGAAGTGTGAAGGTAATACTGAATTACTGGCTATATATATATATATATATATATATATATATATATATATATATATATATATATATATATATATATATATATATATATATATATATATATATATATATATATATATATATATATAACCTTTTTCCAAATGGGTGGAGGTTGAGGAAAGAGGTTGGTGGGGTGTTCAAGAGTTGGGTCCCCGTCCCACACTCTGGTAACATAGATTCTGGATATTATATTTAAAATTCCAAGAATCTATGGCAAAAATTCTTAAAAAATTAAACTATCCGCATCCGCATCCGCATCTCGGATATCCGCAACCGCATCCGCGGATAGTAAAAAATTACTATCCGGTCCACCTCTAATATATATATATATATATATTAGTGTGGGTGTTGTTTGTAGTAAATCACTTGTAATAAAATAGACTTTGTATTTAAAAATGTACTACACAAATATTTTGCTATAAAAAGTAATTATTAGAATGGTTTATGGTAGTGGAAGAAAAATCTTTGTCTAAGTGTAATATTTACCTGCATTTTTTCTATCCTTCGAGCAGCTCCCACAACTTTCATGCCATGTTTTACAAGATCTTCACATATGGCTGCACCAATGCCAGAACTTGCCCCTGTCACCAAAGCAACGCGTCCCTTCCATTTTTCCATTTTATTAGACTTTTCTTGTCTATATAATTATAAAATATCTGAAAACTCAAAATATTTAGTTAGCCCTCAATAGATGATAAATTTTAGATAAGTATTTTTTTTAATTATAACTGGAAGATATTTCTTTACTTAGAAAATATTGAAATATTGCACCGAGAAGATTGCTGAAAAATAGGACAGCACAGACGAGAGAGTTGTATGTAGAAGCCAGGAATGAAGCAGAGAGGGTGAAAAGAAGAGCAAAGGAGGAAGCAGCTAGTAGGGAGGCTGAAGAGATGATGGAGGATTTGAGAACAGGAAAGAAGAAGATCTTTAGATTGGCAAAAACATATAGAGGGTCAAAGAGGAAAGGAGGTAATATCAAGGATAAGCAGGGTGAAATTTTGGTGAGACCAACGGATATAAACGGAAGATGGACTGAACACTTTAGAGAGCTGTTGAACGTGAATGATGTGGAGGAGGAGGTGGGAGAGGAGATGGAAGGAGGAAGGAAGACGAGATCACCGGAGAGGAGTTGGAGGTAGCCTTAGGAGCAATGAAGAACGGTAAGGCACCAGGGGAGGATGAAATACCCATAGAACTCATAAAAGAGGGAGGAGAGAAAATAAAAGAAGTAATTTTGAATATGTTGAATAGATGTTGGAACGAGAGCGAAGTGCCGGAGGGCTGGGGAAAAGCAATTGTGGTTCCGATATATAAAGGAAAAAAAGATCCTGGAGTCTGCAACAATTATAGAGAGATTTCATTATTGGACCACTTAGCAAAAACATACGAGAGGATATTGGAAAGAAGACTGAGAATGATGGTAGAGCCCAAATTGGGGGAAGAATAGTATGGATACAGAAAGAACAGAACCATGACGGATCTCTTGTTCGCTCTGAGAATTACGTTGGAAAAGGTGTGGGAATTTAATAAAAGTGTACACATAGCGTTTATAGATTTGAGAAAAGCCTTCGACTCGGTGCCAAGGGAGAGACTGTGGAGGGTGCTGGAGAGGGAGTATGCAGTGAGTGAAAAACTAAGAAGGGCTGTAGAAAGTTTGTATAAGAATAACAAATACAATGTAAGAACAGAATATGAGAATAAAGAATGGTTTGAGGTGAAAACTGGTGTGAAACAAGGAAGCGTGATGTCTCCAATTCTGTTCATAGCATATTTGGATGTTGTGATAAGAAAGGTCAAGGAAGATGTACAAGATCTAGACGGTGACATCTTGGGGTACGCAGATGATTTAGCATGTTGGAGTGAAAATGGGAATAAACTGAGAGATGTGATGATAAGTTTTGCGAATAGGCTCAGAGAAGCAGGTCTAAGTATGAATACAGAAAAGTCGGAGATCATGGAAGTAGGCAGAGAGGTGGGAAGAGAGGAGTTAAGGGTATTAATAGATGGAATTGAGATAAAGAAAGTGGAAAGATATAAGTATTTGGGAGGTATAGTCGGAGGAGATGGAGGGAATAGACAAGAAATCACAAATAGGATAGCTCAATACGGAGGAGCTGTAAGAGCAGTGTATCCCATACTGAAAGATAAGCAAAAGAGAGTGGAGGTGATAAAAGTGATTTTTGAAAGTGTTTTAACCCCAATCCTACTTTATGGAGCTGAGACATGGAGTATGACGGGAAGAGAGGAGAGTAGAATACAGTCGGCGGAGATGTATGTGTTAAGAACGATAATAGGAAGACAAGGAGAGACAGATTGAGAAATGAAAGAATAAGAGAAGAGGTCGGTGTGAAAGCTATGCTAAATAAAATGGACGCAGCCAGATTGAGGTAGTGGGGACACTTGGAGAGGATGGAGGAGGGGAGAGTAGTCAGGAGGAGGTGGGATTGGAGACCGGCAGGAGTAAGACCGAAAGGAAGACCTAGGAAGAGATGGAAGGACTCAGTGGAAGAATCTTTGAGAAGACATCGAATACCGTCTATGCAAGAACGGATGGAGGAAAGAGTGTTAGAAGACAGGAGGGAATGGAGAAGAGTGCTGGCCCCGCTGACAGGGTCTTAGACCCTTCCTGGGAGCCGATATAAATATATATATATATATATATATATATATATATATATATATATATATATATATATATATATATATATATATATATATATATATATATATATATATATATATGGGGTATTAATATGGATTAAATTATCACAATTGTAACAACCTTGAATATGATGACTTAATACATTATTATAAACTAGTAATACAGTTTATAAAATACATTATACTAAGTTTAGAAATAATGTTTATTAAAGTTATAATTTTGTGTATTATTTATTAAATAAAAATAGAAATAAGAATTTAATAAATTAGAATCACTTTTTACACTCTCTGTATAACACAAACGACGACTCCTATAACTTTATGTAAACAAAAATTCTTTAATAAAATATATTTTAAGTAACTTTTAGTAACATGACCTTGTAGTTTATTATTATTATTATTATTATTATTATTATTATTATTATTATTATTATTATTATTATTATTATGAAAATGACTTGTGCAAATGATAATGATAACATCGTGTCTAACCTAATTTTGACTCTCTCTCTCTCTCTCTCTCTCTCTCTCTCTCTCTCTCTCTCTCTCTCTCTCTCTCTCTCTCTCTCTCTCTCTCTCTCTCTCTCTCTCTCTCTCTCTCTCTCTCTCTCTCTTCTCTCTTCTCTCTCTTCTCTCTCTCTCTCTCTCTCTCTCTCTCTCTCTCTCTCTCTCTCTCTCTCTCTCTCTCTCTCTCTCTCTCTCTCTCTCTCTCTCTCTCTCTCTCTCTCTCTCTCTCTCTCTCTCTCTCTCTCTCTCTCTCTCTCCGGCCATTTTTACTGACCCCGGCCCCGGCCCCGGCTAAAAATCATGGAAAACCGGGGTTGCCAGCCGGGGTTAAAATGGGAAATTATACTTGAGGGTACAATACAATTTCAAATTTTATTTTTTTAATTTTCAGCCGATTCTCTTGAAATTTTCAGTGTATATAGCTTTTCTCTTTTTCTAGTGTTTTTCTGAGTCTATAACTATTAAAAATATTTGTTTGTTTTTTTTTTGTTTTTTGAAATTTGACCCTTTTCAAATGAATGGCGAGACCAAACCACTTTTCGGA
>SEYY01013976.1:7500-10133 GCA_009176605.1 Armadillidium nasatum | reverse complement strand
AAATAACATGAACATTGGTATAAAAAGGTACATTTTTCCTATTGTGGAATCTTGCTTATTTTATTCCTATAGGTTCTGCTTAAATAACAGGAATAAGAGATTAGGACTTATATCCAGGTTGTATACAAGTATATTCCTCATTGTGCCCAGTGTCCAATGTTTAGAGGGTATAAGAGAGCACTTATCAAAATGTACTATTATGACAGACTTTCTTGAGGCAAATCGCTCAATATTAACCTCTTCATCAAGTGTTTCAGTAACCATGGCCATAATTCCGTTAAGATAGTTTTCTCATCATTTTAAAGTTTCACGATTACTCCTCTGGTTCCGACTTCGGCTCCAGCTCCAGCTCCGGCTCTGAGCTCTTCCAGTTATATGAGTAGTTCTTGATTCGTTTAATTAAACTTAAGAAATCATTAATCCTACGTTTTGAAATTTTTTGGAGTATTTAATGAAAAGAAATGTTTGTTCTGCTGCTACTGATACATTTATTTTCATTTACAATTATGAAACTTCAAAATATTTTATAGATAATATATATATATATATATATATATATATAATATATATATATATATATATTAATATATATATAATATAATATATATATATATATATATATATATATAATATATATATATATATATATATAAATATATATAATATTATATATATATATATATATATATAATATATATATATATTATAGGGATGGATAGTATCGGTATCGGCAAGTATCGGCATATATATTCTCGTTATTTATATCGGTATATCGGTTATATGTATATAGTATCGGGTATCGGTATCGGTATCTTTATATCGGTATCGTATCGGTAAAAAATCGCATTAATATATATATATATATATATATATATATATATATATATATATATATATATATATATATTATATATATATATATTATATATATTATATATATATATATATATATATAGTATATATATAATGTTTTCATTAGTGCAAAAAGCGAAAAGAAGCTTCCCTTACTTTTATAATCAATAAAAATGAGTTCTTAAGTTGCTTAAAAGGTTAGAATGACGTTGAGGTTCTCTTTTAATAATTCATTGAATAACCTTCATTGGTTTAACTTGCAAACAAGAAATATACGAAATGCATAAAACTGATCTCGTTAAGAATGAGATTTTTTTCCTTCTTTTTAAATGTAAAATGTTTTTAAAAATGATTATTCTAATTTTAGAATGTAGGAATATTAAAATTTTCTGTGTTGAAAACTATTTTTGAAACTAGGAGAGTCTAATTACTCAAGCATATATAATATATATATATATATATATATATAATTATCATATAATATATATATATATATATATATATATATATATATATATATATATATTGCCTTTCCCTTAATAATTATGAGGTGGTTAGCTGCACACTGACTCTTCTTTAATGAAGTGTTCTTCAAGATAAAAGAAAATAAAATAGATCAATTTTTGGAGATTTCCTGACCATAAGGTTTGATGTTGTTCTTTTATATAATTATTAGGGTGACAATACGCCTCCTCTTGAAATTTAAATTCATTCGAGCAAGTTTCAAATTATTTTATCATCTGTAATATCTAAGATTCAGAAATTACCTCTAATCTCTTCATCCAACCACCGCAAGAAAAGAGGAAATAAATAAACTATTTTTGTTGCTCTTTTGAAATCGTTATAATTTTTATTGTTTCTTTTTTGAAACATCAGTAAAGTTAGTAATTGGGAAACTGCTGTTTTATTATAAACACAGATACGCGCACAAACACAAAAATCATTTTGGCTATGAGCTTGCATCCTTCCTTAGCAACCTTTGACCTTTTTTTCTTTCTAATGGATGCTTGAGTTCATTCAGTATATGCCGAAAAAAGGTGTTAATAACTTTAACTGTGTCTATTATCCTATTACTTTAAAACCTCTGGTTTTGTTTTCCAATATATTTGAATCAATTCGGAGCAGTATGAATTAGAAACATTAAATCTTCTAATCGTATCTTAGCAAGTATGGCTTCATTAAGGAATGATCAACTGTTATTTTTGACTTATGATGATATTAAGTTGCTTAAGTTGCATTTGAGTTAGTCTCGTGGTGTGGTACCAGTTATATCGAAAAACTTTAATATGAGTCTGGCTCAAAGCTTTTATATCTAAACTTCTCTCTTTCAATATCTATCCTTCTCATAGTTGCTTTCTCTCTGAATTTCTTTTCGAAGACTCTATAGCTACTGTTGTGGACAGCCATCGTTCATCCTTTAAAAATTCAATAATAATAATAATAATATTCCTCAGAGTATTCAGAGTATTGTCCTATCCCAAATCTTTTTTTTTTTTTATTCTTTCCACTAGTGATTATTTATCGATCCCTGCGTCTCCTATCCACTCTTATTCCAACAACTTCACCCTTCATTATTGTTTTCAATTTCGATAAAGATCCTATCAAGTAAATGCAAGGAGAGTAGCATTGGAGCAATTGACCTTTGATCTTTCTCGCATCTCTAATTGACAAAAAAAAAAAAAAAAAAAAAAAAAAAAAACAGTTGTTTCTATGACTCAAGTTTGCTTTTGATTATAAATCTATTCGACATAATTTTTTGCATGACTACAACATGTTCAAAA
>SEYY01013976.1:0-5000 GCA_009176605.1 Armadillidium nasatum | reverse complement strand
CCATTTAAAATGATGGTTGTGCAAGAACGCAATGCGACAGACTGGTTAGCCTGAAGGATCTATGCGAATATATTCTTCCTCATGTTCAGGAAGATGCTCTGTTACTACTCTTGAGCGATGACGAAGGTCATTTTCACTTGAGTGGCTGTGTAAGTACGCAAACAAAAGTTTCGCTACTGATCTGAAGATATTTCTCTCATGGTACTCGAAAGACCGTTTTACCCGGAGCGAGTGACTGTGTAGAGCGTCGTTCCTGACGTTGAGATCATGCGCTCTTATTTATTAGAACAGGGTGCTGTTTCTGTAACTGTATACAACCTCTGTCCATTGCATCCAAATACTCGAAATCCTTTTAAGACTACAACTTAATTAAACATCCTGAGCTTGAAGAATACAGTGTGTGGTTTTAGCAAGATTGAGCTAGAGTATTGATCATTACAATTTTTAAGTTTCTATATCGGCTGATCTCGTTGTGTGAAGAGATTAAGGTCCCCTGGCATCTCCTTGTGAACTTTCTGTAAAGCTACTTAAATCAAGAATGTACACTCATTGACTCTAAACTCTTGACGCGTTAAGGTTATTATTCAACAAGAGATAGCTGCTATTCCACATGACATGGCCAGTCGAGTCCATGGTAGTCTTCAGAAATTGACTCAAAGGGTGTACAGACAATGACAGCTAAAAATTTGGAGAATATTTTTAAAACATGTAGATTTAAAACAGTATTCAATGACATTGCATGTGTGCACAGAATAGTTATCTTTAGCCATTGATGTATTATTTTATTTTCCTTCGAAATGTGATTTTAGAGGGTGACCAACCTAAATATATATATACTCGTATATATATATATATATATATATATATATATATATATATATATATATATATATATATATATATATATATATATATATATATATATATATATATATATATATATATATATATATATATATATATATATATATATATATAGTAGTAAGGGGGGATCATTTGGGTAGGTGCCAGTGCCATCCTGAGGGGAGTGCCAGTGCCAAGTGAGGGGAAACTCACGTACGTTCCTGAGGGTGATTTTGGGGGTGAGGGGAAACTGATTGAAAATTTCATGAGTGAGGGGAAATCATGGTACTTTCGTGAGGTGTTTTTAATCCGATAATCCGATTAACTAATTGGATAATCCTCTTATCTTTGATTTAATCTTGTTAATCTGATAATCCCTTACCTTTTTTTCCTTTGATGTTTCCGCCATTCAGGCACGTGTGTGCCCGCACACTTTTGACCTTTTTTCCTTTGATGTTGCCGCCGGCACGTGCCTTACGTTCTAGGCTGAGGGTATTTTCTAGCTTGTTTCTAGCACTTTACCCTTTATGCTAGAGATCTTTCTAGCTCTTGGCACGTGAGGGAAGTGCCATCAGTGAGTGAGTGAGGGATAATGACGTCATAGTTCTTCTAGCTCTTGGCACTCATGCTAGACACCTTTCTAACCCAAGCCAATGATGCTAGTTCAGCCAGCCAATCACAGGGTTCCTTCATAATGACGTCACTTCATATGATTTCTTCTCTTCTGTCCGCCATTTTTTCTTCATCATCACGTGATTTCTTCTTCATCTTCTATCAGCCATTTTTGATCACGTGTGTGTTGACGCCATCTTGAATTTGAATTTTCCCGCCATTTCTTCAACCCATCTTTTGAGTGAAACTCAAATTTTTTCCTACGAAATTTTGAGATTCGAACTTAAAACTATTGTGAGTTCAAGACCAGGATTCGAAACCTCAACCTTTGATTTAAAATCCATGACTCTACCACTACACCAACTCGGTCATCCTTTCAAAAATCGAATAGTTGTATTTACCATCTAATTTTTTTGACTTGTTTGATGACGTCACAGTTTTTGATGTTGCCGCTGTTATTGCTGTTGTTGTTGTTGTTGTTGTTATTGTTGGCATGGAAACCAAATTTTTACGCGCGAACGCTATGCACATACATTTGCTATTATTGTTGTTGTTGCTATGGAAATCAAATTTTTACGCGCGAACGTTATGCACATACATTTGTTGTTGTTATTGTTGCTGTTGTTGTTGACATGGAAACAAAGACTTTACGCGCGAACGCTATGTACATGCACTTCTCATTTGTTATAATTGTTGTTGTTGTTGTTGTTGGGATGACAACCAAGGTTTTACGCACGAACACATACACAAACATTTGTTGTTGCTTGTTGTTGTTATGACAACCGCCAAAAATATATGAGTGACGTATTATTTTTTTCTGAAAACATGATTTTTCATCTCCGTAGATTTTTTTTCAAAAATAAACTTTAAAATTTTGATTATATATATATAATAATAATAATAATAATAATAATAATAATAATAATAATAATAATAATAATAATAATAACCTTAAATATTTTAGACATGCCTTAAACAACATTAAAATTTCCATTTTCTTTTAAACAATCTTAAAAAATTACATTTTCTTTAAAGTAAATGTTTAAGAGAAACTATTATTTTTTATTCATATATCTCGTATTATTATTTTCTGAAAATATGATTTTTCATTTCCGTAGATTTTTTTTTTAATTAATTAAGAGGAGGGTTCGATGTAGGATAAAAAAAAAAAATTTTTCCGATTCTCCAGAAAATTTCAGTATATATAACTTTTTTCCCGACGAAAATAGTCGATTCCTAACGTTTTTACGAGGGATTTAATGTTTAGCACTTATTTGGGAATGTTTTTCAAAATTTAAATCTACGGTGAAGCCACAAAAAAAATATTTTTGGTCTGAAATTTGGAACATATGTTCCTTATTCTATTGGCTACAAAAACCTTTGATAGAATTTTGCTCCCAGAATTACACAAAAAACAATATTAGTCCAAGACTGACTCACTATCAAAAGAAAAAAAAAAAAAAAAAAAAAATTCAAAATTTTGAGGAAAAATATTAAAAAAAACAAGTATAATTACTACGTAAATAAATTTTGGCACACTTATAGAGGAGTGTTGGGGCTACAAATTCTTCTATATACTTTGTTCGATCTAATTTGTTTGTTCCGAGATATGATCTCTCAAAAAAGGTCCATTTTAAGAAAATTTTCAAAAATTTCAAAAGTTTGAGAGGCTATACCTTCCTTCAAACAATTAACATTTAATAATGCTCTAAATAAATGTTGTAGACCTATCTCTCCTCTAAACAATGTCCAAATTTAATCAAAATTCCTGAAGAGAATTTTTTTTAAATAATTTTTTTCTCCGAAAGGGTAACAAATTTTTCAAAAAAAAATTTGACTGATTATACCTCTTTTTTTGAACGTGATATCAAAAATCGCTTGCAGCGGATTAAAGAGATTGGGGCTAAGATGGCTCAGGCCAATTTTCATCTCATGTGGAAAAATATTTTTTTCCCGCTATTTCTTTTTTTTTTGTTGAGTTATGACCACTAATAACTATGAAACCGTTATAGACTCATAAAAACACTAAAAATGAAGCTTTTTTCACCGGGAAAAAAGCTATATACACAGAAAATTTCACCCAAACCGGTCAAATAATAAAAAAAATTTTTTAAACCGAACCCTCCCCTTTATTAAAAAAAATTTCCGAAAGTAGATTCGAACGAGTGACCTCAGGGTTAGTTTTCCATAACGTTACCAACTACGCCAAGAGATCTTACCAATACGCGAAAATGGTCCTTAAGTCATGAATTTTTCCAAAAGTTCCATTTCCATTTATTTATTTCACTTTACTTTTTATTTCATTATACGTATATTTTTATTCTATTCCCGTTTTCTTTACAAAGCTATAACTAAAATAATTCGTAATTTTCCTTTTCTTTTCAAATTTTCTTATTTTTAAAAATGAAATACAATAAAGTATATTCATACAATGTCAAAACATCATATGCAGCCACAGACTCACACCTTACCTTGTGACGTCATGCTATTTTTTTCTAACATTTTCTAGTATGTGGCATCCATGCTAGGCCATGTCGCCCACTTGGGAAGAGGGAAGTGCCAATGTCAGCGAAGCTGTCACTGAAGGTAAGACAAGAAACGAAGTCTCGTTGGTTACAGACGTGTGCCAATCAGGACATCACCTACGCATACGCTCAAACACATACCTTACCTTGTGACGTCATGCTTGCTTTTTTTCCTAACACTTTCTAACTTTTTTCCTAACTTCCACTAGCATGAGACATTCTTGCTAGGCCATCTTGGTATCTTCCATCGTGGTATCCGTCATTTTTGATCAAGCGATTTTTATTTCTGCAGATTTTTTCTTGATCAAAGGGAATCTATAGAGGTACATACACACACACACACACACACACACACACCTTACTTTGTGACACGTCATAGTATAGACATTCATGAAACTATGACCACAAAATTTCTCCTTATGACTTTGAATCCTCACACGGAATAACACAATGAGGCGCGCAAACGTATGCATATACATTCCTGACGTCGTCATCATGTGTCATTTGAACACTTTCAAATACAAATTTAAAATATTATGACCGTCATACTTCTTCTTTATCTTGATATTTTTTTTAAAAAAATTTATTTAACTTAAATAAATATCGCTGTTTTTACTATTTTTTCTTTTCTCTTTTTATTTTTTATTTCTCTTTTCTCTTTTTTATTCTTAAATAAATTATTTTTTCTTTTATTTGGTTTTTATTTTCTATTTTTTTCTCACATAAACACATACACATGTACATTGAAGACATTACCATGCTGTCCAGCATTCTTGAAATTGCCATGGTAACAATCTCCTATTCGTAGAACTTTGAAATTTTTCTACTTCGTCACTAATAGACGTGGCAAAGCTCGTATTAGGACTCAGTCATATCCACGTACACTTCTTTTTATTCTCTATTTTTATTTATTTTTTCTCACATAAACACATACACATGTGCATACAAACCCTCATAACTACAGCACCATTCTGCGCGCATTCGTGAAATTGTCATGGAAACCAATTCCCATTCATAGGA
>SEYY01013975.1:0-25481 GCA_009176605.1 Armadillidium nasatum | reverse complement strand
TGATAATATGTAACACCTACTTGTAATGGTATACCTCCTTAATTCTTTACCTTATCAGGAAAAAGTTTTCAGAGTTAATCGAAATACATCAAAGCATTGATTATCGTTTTTATGTCGATAACCTTTTTTTAAAAAAATAGTAGCTGAAGTCTATAATAGAACCCCTAAAATTTTTCGTTAAAATTGAAATATTCTGGTTAAGCCTCAGATTTTTAAACAGAGATCGGTTTCTATCGCTTTTGTGATCTTGAGGTTGACTCCAAATAAATTTTAATATTGCGCAAGAAATTTATCTTTAAAAAAATTTATTTGAATAAGCTTCAAAATTGGATGTAGAGATCGTTTCGATCGCTCTTCTGATCTTGAGGTGGACTCCAAATAAAATTTGATATTGCGCAAGAAATCGTTTAAAGAAATTTATTTGAATAAGCCTCAAAATTGGATGTAGAGATCGTTTCGATCGCTCTTCTGATCTTGAGGTGGACTCCAAATAAATTTTAATATTGTGCAAGAAATTTATCGTTTAAAAAAATTTATTTGAATAAGCCTCAAAATTGGATGTAGAGATCGTTTCGATCGCTCTTCTGATCTTGAGGTGGACTCCAAATAAATTTTAATATTGCGCAAGAAATTTATCGTTTAAAAAAAATTTATTTGAATAAGCCTCAAAATTGGATGTAGAGATCGTTTCGATCGCTCTTCTGATCTTGAGGTGGACTCCAAATAAATTTTAAATATTGCGCAAGAAATTTATCGTTTAAAAAAATTTATTTGAATCCGCCTCAAAATTGGATGTAGAGATCGTTTCGATCGCTCTTCTGATCTTGAGGTGGACTCCAAATAAATTTTAATATTGCGCAAGAAATTTATCGTTTAAAAAAAATTTATTTGAATAAGCCTCAAAATTGGATGTAGAGATCGTTTCGATCGCTCTTCTGATCTTGAGGTGGACTCCAAATAAATTTTAATATTGCGCAAGAAATTTATCGTTTAAAAAAATTTATTTGAATAAGCCTCAAAATTGGATGTAGAGATCGTTTCGATCGCTCTTCTGATCTTGAGGTGGACTCCAAATAAATTTTAATATTGCGCAAGAAATTTATCGTTTAAAAAAATTTATTTGAATAAGCCTCAAAATTGGATGTAGAGATCGTTTCGATCGCTCTTCTGATCTTGAGGTGGACTCCAAATAAATTTTAATATTGCGCAAGAAATTTATCGTTTAAAAAAATTTATTTGAATCCAAGCCTCAAAATTGGATGTAGAGATCGTTTCGATCGCTCTTCTGATCTTGAGGTGGACTCCAAATAAATTTTAATATTGCGCAAGAAATTTATCGTTTAAAAAAATTTATTTGAATAAGCTTCAAAATTGGATGTAGAGATCGTTTCGATCGCTCTTCTGATCTTGAGGTGGACTCCAAATAAATTTTAATATTGCGCAAGAAATTTATCGTTTAAAAAAATTTATTTGAATAAGCCTCAAAATTGGATGTAGAGATCGTTTCGATCGCTCTTCTGATCTTGAGGTGGACTCCAAATAAATTTTAATATTGCGCAAGAAATTTATCGTTTAAAAAAATTTATTTGAATAAGCCTCAAAATTGGATGTAGAGATCGTTTCGATCGCTCTTCTGATCTTGAGGTGGACTCCAAATAAATTTTAATATTGCGCAAGAAATTTATCGTTAAAAAAAATTTATTTGAATAAGCCTCAAAATTGGATGTAGAGATCGTTTCGATCGCTCTTCTGATCTTGAGGTGGACTCTAAATAAATTTTAATATTGCGCAAGAAATTTATCGTTTTAAAAAATTTATTTGAATAAGCTTCAAAATTGGATGTAGAGATCGTTTCGATCGCTCTTCTGATCTTGAGGTGGACTCCAAATAAATTTTAATATTGCGCAAGAAATTTATCGTTTAAAAAAATTTATTTGAATAAGCCTCAAAATTGGATGTAGAGATCGTTTCGATCGCTCTTCTGATCTTGAGGTGGACTCCAAATAAATTTTAATATTGCGCAAGAAATTTATCGTTCAAAAAAATTTATTTGAATAAGCCTCAAAATTGGATGTAGAGATCGTTTCGATCGCTCTTCTGATCTTGAGGTGGACTCCAAATAAATTTTAATATTGCGCAAGAAATCGTTTAAAGAAATTTATTTGAATAAGCCTCAAAATTGGATGTAGAGATCGTTTCGATCGCTCTTCTGATCTTGAGGTGGACTCCAAATAAATTTTAATATTGCGCAAGAAATTTATCGTTCAAAAAAATTTATTTGAATAAGCCTCAAAATTGGATGTAGAGATCGTTTCGATCGCTCTTCTGATCTTGAGGTGGACTCCAAATAAATTTTAATATTGCGCAAGAAATTTATCGTTTAAAAAAATTTATTTGAATAAGCCTCAAAATTGGATGTAGAGATCGTTTCGATCGCTCTTCTGATCTTGAGGTGGACTCCAAATAAATTTTAATATTGCGCAAGAAATCGTTTAAAAAAATTTATTTGAATAAGCCTCAAAATTGGATGTAGAGATCGTTTCGATCGCTCTTCTGATCTTGAGGTGGACTCCAAATAAATTTTAATATTGCGCAAGAAATCGTTTAAAGAAATTTATTTGAATAAGCCTCAAAATTGGATGTAGAGATCGTTTCGATCGCTCTTCTGATCTTGAGGTGGACTCCAAATAAATTTTAATATTGCGCAAGAAATTTATCGTTTAAAAAATTTATTTGAATAAGCCTCAAAATTGGATGTAGAGATCGTTTCGATCGCTCTTCTGATCTTGAGGTGGACTCCAAATAAATTTTAATATTGCGCAAGAAATTTATCGTTTAAAAAAATTTATTTGAATAAGCCTCAAAATTGGATGTAGAGATCGTTTCGATCGCTCTTCTGATCTTGAGGTGGACTCCAAATAAATTTTAATATTGCGCAAGAAATTTATCGTTTAAAAAAATTTATTTGAAAAAGCCTCAAAATTGGATGTAGAGATCGTTTCGATCGCTCTTCTGATCTTGAGGTGGACTCCAAATAAATTTTAATATTGCGCAAGAAATTTATCGTTTAAAAAAATTTATTTGAATAAGCCTCAAAATTGGATGTAGAGATCGTTTCGATCGCTCTTCTGATCTTGAGGTGGACTCCAAATAAATTTTAATATTGCGCAAGAAATTTATCGTTTAAAAAAATTTATTTGAATAAGCCTCAAAATTGGATGTAGAGATCGTTTCGATCGCTCTTCTGATCTTGAGGTGGACTCCAAATAAATTTTAATATTGCGCAAGAAATTTATCGTTAAAAAAATTTATTTGAATAAGCCTCAAAATTGGATGTAGAGATCGTTTCGATCGCTCTTCTGATCTTGAGGTGGACTCCAAATAAATTTTAATATTGCGCAAGAAATTTATCGTTAAAAATAATTTATTTATTTTTTTTTAAATTTATTTGATTAAGCCTATAAATTTTTAACAAGTGAAAGGAAAGGGAAATAAGTTATCGGATTTTAAAAATCGAAAAACATTTGTGAAAAATCAAGAAATATAACCGTAAACCTTATAATGTTCGTATATTTTTTTTGAGGGGGTGGATCTTGAGGTAAACTCCAAATAAATTTAAATATTGCGCAAAAATTTATCTTTTAGGATAATTTATTTGGTTAAACCTACAAATTTTTAAAATGACACGAAAGGGAAATAAGTTATCGATTTTAAAAATCGAAAAAACTAAGAGCGAAAAATCCCGATATATTACCGTAGCCGTTTTGACTGTCGTATATTTTGAGGGAAATATGTTATCGGATTTTAAAAAACAAATTAAGTAGCGGAAAATCAAGATATATTGTAGTAGCCGTTATGAAGATCGTATATTTTAAGAAATGGAAATAAGTTATCGGATTTTAACAATTCGAAAAAAGTAGCGAAAAAATCACGATATATTGCTGTAGCCGTTATGACGGTCATATATCTTAAGAAAGGGATATAAGTTGTCGGATTTTAAAAATCGAAAAGAACAGCGACAAATCCTAAAATTTAGCCGTAGCCGTTATAACGTTCTTATATTTTATTAATTTCAAATATGGCTCATATCTTTTCCTTTCAATTTTATCGTAAGAAGCAAGCCAAACTTTGACTCAAACGGTCAATGTAGTCATAAAGTACAGCAAATATATATACAAATAAGTTTATTGAAACAAAAAATTTGCAAGATATAAAAAAAATTAAATGTAAAAAATGTAAAGTGGCACAAAATAAAAAAAAGGCCAACGAAAAATTTGCTGTAAAAATAAAGCCTATTGTAAAATTAAAAAATAATACAGAGTTCTCATTTAATTAAACAAATTTTTTAATTTTATTCTTTTGTTCAAATTCATGTTCCATGGCATACCTGAAATAACATCTCTTTCCATTTCTAATTTTAAGTTTATTTTTTAGTACAGACATTGCGTCTAAAAAGATTCAATAGTACTTTTATCTTCCTACCTCTACTATTATTATTATTATTATTATTATTATTATTATTATTATTATTATTATTATTATTATTATTATTATTATTATTATTATTATTATTATTATTATTTTCAATATCATCATTATTGACAGGATTTTTAGGTAGAATTTAACATTTTATTTTATTTTCTAGCTCCGGCAGTGAATTAAGCTTCAAAGATTTCAAGAAACAAGACAAATCAGGACCCACTTTGAAATGCAAAGGAAACAAGAATTCGAGTGTTTTGTGAAAATTTTTCATTTTAATTTTTATTTTGATATATATATATATATATATATATATATATATATATATATATATATATATATATATATATATATATATATATATATATATATATATATATATATATATATATATATATATATATATAATTTAACCAATCACCTTCCCCACTCTCGTCATCTGGTGCCCGTCAAAGTTCGCTCACACACAACCATCCACATCTTCTCTACCTCCCCCCCTCCCCCCTCAACACCGCCCTCCATCTTACGCAAGGATAATTCAGTAAAAGCTAAGAGGGATATTCAAGGAGCTGGAAATGTTAACGGTTGAAAGGAGATTTTTCAGACATGTGACACAAGTTTACAAAAATTTACATTTCACATTAATACAAAGATTGAAAATACTTTATATTAAACCATGGCAAAGAAACAAGGGCATTATAAAAACTTAAGAAATTAGGTCATCGCGATCTAAAGAAAATGCTCTCAATGTTATTGAAATTAATTCCCACAGATTATTGACTGTAATTCTTTGCAACATTAAAGAGGAGGGTAAATAGATATACGCATCTTATGCATCTTATTGTATAACTTGACATCAAAATTGGCGGGTATATAAGAATTTTTAGACAAGTTTATGAATTTTTAGACAAACTTGTGATTAATCTTAACTGGCAGTTTGTTATTGATTTAATGCATGTTACTTGTGTAATTAGTTGTATAATGTCGGTTCTGTTTACTAGACATATGTAGGGGCTCAGTTTTGTCTTACCTTGCATGCATGAACTGAAAACCAAGGTTGGGATAGACTTAATATTTGTTGCATTTATTTATTTATTTAACCATTGTTTTTTGTTTTGACTAGGACGGGCTCGATAGACCGGTGTGGTTTGCAGCTGTTTTTTTAATATTCTAAAGTTCTCTAATTAACATCTGCTATTTTAATTTTTATAGTTACAGATAGTAATGGCAAACTGTTTGGAGCAATTTGAGATAGAGAGCACGCGCACTTTCGCCTTCCATTGCGGAGTTGTTCCTCTTTAGTTTTTCTACCTTTTTGTGAAGTTAAGAGTAGAAATTTATGAACGCTTATCAGGATCTTCAACTTCCGCTTAGTGAATCTATGATGGTTTCTCTTCACAAGATTATAAGGAGCAGTGTTTCAATCGTGATTCTTAAGAACATTGTCATTCAAAAGTTAATAGTCACATGCAGTGTTTAAAATAATAATTGCAACTTAAGAAATTTGGATATTAATTTTAATTGTGGTAGGAATTAGCGTTTCTTTTCTGTTACAGCTTGTTTTGGTATTGACGTCAATCCCAAAGCTTCAGCCAGAGATCCAGAAAATTCATTGTTGCCCTTAAATGTAAATTTAGTCGTTAAATTAAAGGTAGGGTTATATCTCTTTTTATCACTATTATTCATCATACAACCCAATCCTTCATTAGAGCATATACCTTTCCCTTCATTTTGGTGACCCAATTTCGAATAAAACTACGCTTCCATTTTCGACCAATAACTTTTTAAAATAAAATTCTGCCTTCATTTTGACTAATCGCAATTAGATTTACTTGCTTGTCCATTTCCTTTTAGGTTTATTTAATGCTCATTTAAGTTATGTATAAACGATTTGAACTACTCAATTTTTTTATTTATAAGTTCTGTACACTTATTTGTTTAATTTCTCTTCATTTTTCCTTCATTTTTTTAATGAAATTTATGTAATTTTCTATTTCAAGAACTTTTTGTTCTTTGCTATTTAATATTGGGGACTGTCTGGTGTTTTTTGCTTAGGACAAATAAAAATGACTTTTTTTTATTCTCGTTTTTGCAAATACTTTTCTTTATAATTGCGTTTCATTTTACGTTTATACAGTAATTATTAATTTATAAACGTAACCTTATGACATTGAGATTTTTTTTCCTGATAATGAAAAAAGCTCTCAATGGCCCTCTGTTAGAAATACCACAATTCGTCATAATCAATGTAAAGCACAGGAACATGTTGTAAATGTCCAATTTCTTTTACATGGGAAAACTTTCGGAAACCGCAAAATGTGCCATTGTTAAATATCGACTCAACTAATATTTTGAGGCACCTTTCTTATGAGGATACTGTTAATTTTGCCCGTCGGCGAACTTCTGTAATTTTTTTTTATTTTCAAAGATTCGACTTTTCACATTCACGCATTTAATGCCGGTTTTTTTATCAGGTACTTATATCAACGGTACCTCCAAATTCCCATAGAGGTCTGTCCTTTCTCTGATTCACAGCTACAATAAATGTTTTTTTCATTTGTACTTTGGAACTAATGGACATTAATGTACACCATGGTGTTCAAGGCCTGATAAAAAGGGGCTTCGTCGTGAAATCACACTTTTCGCTAGTTCGACACCAGTTCGTATTTTAAATCTCTCTCCTCAG
Source organism: Armadillidium nasatum (assembly GCA_009176605.1). NCBI lineage: Eukaryota > Metazoa > Arthropoda > Malacostraca > Isopoda > Armadillidiidae > Armadillidium > Armadillidium nasatum. The sequence continues at coordinate 18,316 of SEYY01013975.1, read as the reverse complement.
CATCGCTCTTATACTCAAGCTCCTCATTCATAGTCTGTGGCTCGTACTCCAGACAAACCTTCACTAAAACCGCCATCCGTCTCAACCACCGGCAAACAATATCTGTTAAAGAGAAAATATCTTCATTAATTCCTGCTGTTACAATTAATTAAAAATCATCGGCACTTAATTACTTAAAATGGAACACTAATACATCAGTCAGCGCTGTTCGTCTTGCCTTAGTTACCGAATACCCATTAAATCCATACACTGTTTGTGCATCATTTGATAATGGCTCTTCTTTTTATTGTGGCGAAGAGCCTACCACTTTCGTTCTGCCTAAATTCAGTTGTGATTTGCAATAGACTTTCGTTTTTGCAAATGTTATGAAACCTTTATTTGGGACGTACTTTCTCCACTATTACCGTCTGCTAATGGATTGTGGGATTTTCACCATTTTCGTGTAACTTTCGTTTCCTGCAAAGGTCTCTCTCATTCTTTTCCATACCTCTGTTTCTTCTTTATTGGTAAACCACCTATTACACCAGCTTCCAAACTTAACATTGCCTATTGATCCTTTTTACAGCTCCAATTCTTCCTCTCAGGTGTTTCATAGGCTCAAAATAGAGATTCAGTCCGTTTTTGCCAAAGTGAGGCATCGGAAAACATAATTTCTTCATTCTTTGGAAAGCAGGTATCATCCATCCCTCTAAATTCCCTTAGGCTTCTCAAATTTATCTCGTTTCGAAGGAAGTGGATCTTACTATCCATCCGGATGACGTTGAGAAAACCGCCGTCATCACGCAGTTTATCCTTTTCGAATTTCTTTTCATGCCATTTGGTCTTCGTAACTCTGGCACCACCTTTCGGGATGTCCAATTCGTATTTATTTATATGGATAACCTTATTTTCTATTCTTCCAAAGAAGAACAAACTTCTCACCTTCGTCAGGTCAGCCAACTTCATGATCATTAATTTCGCTACATCGTTGATAAGTGACTCTTCTTTCAGTCCTTGGACTGCCTTGGCATTAACATCTCTTCGGCGGGTCCTTCTACTTTTGTTTCTAAGCATACTTAAATCTCTGCGCTTTCACTCCTTACCGATTGTGCTTTCTTTCGTAGATTTTTGGGAATTCTCGGATTTTTTTGAGACTTGACCCAAACATAGCTACATTGTTTTGTACTCTTATATACCTTAAAACTTGTCATACAAAATTTTATTCGGTACTTGGATCTAACAACGAACTATATTTCTTTTTTAGGACGTTAAGAGCTCAATCTCTTCCCTTTCTAGTTCCTTTGACAGCCCTCATAAAACGCACCTCAATCTGGTCACTGACACATTGTCACTTGCCATACCAGTTGCCTGTAAAAGGACGGTACTCCGGTACCTATTGTTTTCTTTAGTAATCATTTTACAGAGCCTCATCACAAGTATTCGACTTTCTATCTATTCTTTCTATCGCTAACTCCTTGCTGCATATTTATAATGGTGCACTGTTAATTTTTCCTTGTGGGTTGTAAAGTTACCCTGTGTGTAGAACATAAACCTTAGTTTCGGCATTTTATAGCCGAACTCCATCTAACGAGTTTTCGCTAGGAACGTCATTTGTATTTATTGAGGGTGTATATTTTCTCAAAAATTCACATTGAAGGCTCTAGATAACGATATATATATATATATATATATATATATATATATATATATATATATATATATATATATATATATATATATATATATATATATATATATATATATATATATATATATATATACAGCAACACCTCAGTGTAGTGACGTTTCGACACAACATGTAAGTGCTTTTGTTTCTGCCTTCGTCAGGAGGCAACTGTTAGACGTTCTACAAGGTATCTCCAATACTCGTATTAAAGCGTCACTTAAAATTCATTAAATCACGTTTTTTATGGCCAAAATTGGATAAATACATCCGCCTATCGGTTAGGTTAGGGAGTGTCACAATTACCAGGTTTCAAGGTGCAACGACAAAGTCCCCATTAAAACCACTAAAATCCGATCAAAGCGTTTTGAGATCTTTCACATTTAAATTGTCGGTTCTTTTCCGACATTTATACCGTTTACCACTACATTCCTTGACCGTAATAACAATTGGATAGAAGCTGTTCCCCATGTCCAACATTCAGCAAAGTCTGTTTCGTATTGGTTTCTACAGTGGATTTCCAGATTTGGGGTTCACTTTACATTTTTACGAATAGGTTTCCAATTCGAAAGTGAATTCTCTGAACTCTCTCGTTTGATCGGTTTTCACCACCTTTGAACATATGCATATTTTCCAGAGTCTAATGACCTTGAAGAGCATCTCAAGATAACTTTGACTTTGAGACCTGCGTATGCACCGTTTAAAAATGTCACTGGCGAAACTTCTTTGGATCTACAAACATCTTTGCTTCTCCTCAGAAGAAGAAAGATTTTGATAACTTCATGAAAAGATTTATCTCACATAAAAGAATTTACAGTTTCGTATGCTACCGGCTTTACATCCATCAAAAAAAAAACTTAAGCTTTAAAATCTTTGGACCATGTGTATGTTCGGATCGATCGTATTTTAAAGTTTTAAAGACACCTTATAGAGACCATTTCTAGTTCTCGAACATTTCGACAGATGCTTTAAACTTCATCTTCCTAATGGAAAGTCAAACATGATCTCTATTGAACGTTTAAAACTAGCTTTTGTTTCTGCACCAACTTCATCATCATCGTCTGCTACTTCCACGTACGCATACGCTCCGCCATCTAAAAGCTCTCATATTCCGCAGATTCAGGATCCTCTAATCATTACAACCTCTCCCGTTACCTCCTTTGACTTTGGACAGGCAAGTTCACAGGAAAAGGAAGAGGAGTACCACTTTAAAAAGGAATCTTTTTGCACCAAATCCTTATATTAAATAATTTTACATGATCTGCACTAGCGTGGTGTCAATAAATAGTGAATTTCAACTCTCATTTCGAATTTGTTCCTCTTTTGATTTAACACCTTTATTGAAGTTATAAAAAAGTAGTAATACTTTGTTACGATGATCAATATCTTCAACTTCTGCTTAGTGAATCAGTGATTGTGTTTCTTCAGCATATAAGCAGAAGTATTTCATTCGTAAATCTTATTATGAACATTATCATTCAAAAGTTTATACTCGTGATGTTTGAAATATTAATTACTAATTCTGAAACTTGAATTTATTTTAAATATTGGTAGGAATATCGTCTCTTTTCGTTTGGTTCTGATGTATCTTGAAATATTCTGTTAATTAACTTAGTTAATTTCTTTTGAATGCACTTGAATTTATTTTAAATATGTGGTAGGAACTATCGTCTCTTTTCCGTTTGGTTCTGACGTCTATCCCGTATCTTAAAAAAGGGATATCATAGGTTCTTTGTTCAACTTTAACGTAAATGTAGTTATCGAGTTTAACCTTTTGAGAACATTTAATTGCATGCTTTATATTACTATGCTTCTATATATATATATGTTCAATATATGTAGTTATCATGAGAACATATGCATATTACAGCTTTATATATATATATATATTTGAGCATAACTTTCCCTTTATATTATATATATATATATATATATATATATATATATATATATATATATATATATATATATATATATATATATATATATATATATATATATATATATATATATGAGAAAATTATTTTTCTTTAAATGCATTCTTTGTGAAACTACCACTGTTACTATACTAACTTTGAAAAATTAGTTTGTCTAACAAGGAATGTACACCTAAATGAATATATTTACAGAAACTTTAATGATGATTTGGTGACTTTCTTACTCTAAGAAACTAAAGTCACGTTTTTGTATCGGGAAATAGACGATTGGTGGTGTTGTGGGGCTGTTTATTTTCACTTTTATTCGTCTCTAATACTCCTTTCACTATGGAAAACTGGTCGTGCTGAAAATACTAGAGATCATCTACGCAACGAATACACTTTTTCTTCTTCTTATTTAGCAACCAGTACTCCTGTTTGTTTCAGATATGGATTTTAAAGATCTTTGATATTTTCCCAACTGCTTACATATGTTTTATTTTACTTTCTTCAGTTCATTAATTCTTTCAGCTACTAAATCTCATATTGTTCGTTCGTGTGCCGCCTCATGTCTAGCACCTTCTCAACGGTCTACTGAATGCGAACAAATTTACAAGAAGAAACATCTTCAGTTTAAAAGTGTTATATATATTTATCTCATTTTATTATATTGCTACGCATAAACGTAGAACAACCAACTATGTCAAAATCCTAATATTTACATTACCACCCAACTAAATTTTGTAGTATATATACCGTTGTTTCTCATAATAAAATTCAGTATTCTAATTGACTTCAAATAATTATGAAGACGGGACTCTCAATTTGGTTTGGTATGTTATTTTTTTATATATATGTATTTATTTACTTTATGATTGTTATTGTTGTTATTATTAATCATTATTTATTTCTAGATCTGCTTTGTCAGTTGAATAAAGCCTAAAATCACTCCTGATTTCTTTTGATTATAACAATTTATTCAACTGAACAAAATATGGGGAGAGGACTTCGGCCTGATAAACTAGAAATTCTTCCTACGTCTCCCGAGGCTCCTAGAGTCTTCAAGCATTGGTTGTATGTGTTTACTCGTTTTAAAGAAACTATTCGAGGCCTCGGAGAATGCTTACTTGGGTTTTTAGCGAACTCTTTATCTTCTGAGAATTTTGAAATTATCGTTGACTGTACTACTTTCGATGAAGCCTTGAATACTCTTAAAGATGTTTTTATTAGGCCTGCTAATGAAGTTGTCGCTCGGCATCATTTGTCTACGCGAAAACAAACATGTAATGAGACTATTGATGAATATCTGAGAGCCCTTTATAAACTAAGCATAGATTGCAACTTTCGATCCGTTTCTGCTGAAGAATATAAAAATGAGTATATTAGAGATACTTTCATAACGGGATTAAACTCTCAACAGATTAGGACTAGACTCCTAGAAAATAAGTCTTTGGATTTAACTAATGCTGTTAACCAGGCAAGAAGTTTGGAGATAGCTTTTAGAGATTCTCATTCTTATCAGGAGAGTTCAGACATCTCAAGTTCTGCTCAAGTTATTGAACTGGAGGAACCTAAAGTTGCTACTAATTATACTGTCACTACTACTGGAGATGTATGTGCAGCCTCTGATTCCAACATTAGAAAGACTCAGTGTTATTTCTGTGGGGGTGATCGACATTCTCGCTCTGTATGTCCTGCTCGAAATGCTACCTGTCGAAAATGTCGGAAGCTCGGACATTATGCCAGAGTATGTAGGAGCAAAACTGGCAATGCAGTTTCTGCTTTCTCAGTACTTGCATGTGTTCCTGATGTCCTTAAGAAGTCTTTCATAGATGTGACTCTGAATGGTGAGAATGTTAATGCTCTTATTGACACGGGGAGCTCAGAGAATTTCGTGTCTGAAGCTATTGTTCATCGCCTCAAGATTTCTACTACTTCTTATTCTGGTGTCGTTTCCTTGGCTTCGTCAAGTTATCAATCTGTCATTGATAAAGTTTGTTACTGTGATATAAAAGTTAGAGGCAGGCTTTATTCTCGAATCAAGCTATTGATAATGAAACAATTATGTACTGATGTAGTGTTGGGCCTTCCTTTTCTGACGAAACATTCAAATATCAACTTGCGCTATGACGGACCCGAACCCTCTCTTGACATTTGTGCTTTAACTGCTCACTCAATAACTCCACCTAGGGTATTTTCCAGTTTGTCTTCGGATTGTCGTCCGATAGCAACTAAATCAAGAAAGTTTGGAGTTAAAGATTCTGACTTCATCAGATCAGAGATTAATCGATTATTGTCTGAGGATATAATTGAGAACAGTCAATCCCCATGGAGAGCGCAAGTTTTAATTGTCAATCAACGAAACAAAAGGACGTCTTGTAATTGATTACTCTCAAACTATTAACAAGTTTACTTACCTTGACACCTATCCTCTACCTAGTATCGATGATTTAGTAAATAAAATAGCCAATTATAAATTTTTCAGCACCATAGATTTTAAAAGTGCTTATCACTTGGTTCCGCTATTGAAAGAAGAAAGACATTATACTGCTTTTGAAGCGAAAGAACGACTATATCAATTTAAGAGATTAAGTTTTGGATTAAAGAACGTAGTAGCTTGCTTTCAGAAAATTATGGATGAAATTATACGCAAATATAATCTTTCAGGAACTTACGCCTATCTTGATGATGTGACTATTTGTGGAATTACTAAAGAAGAACATGACAAGAATGTTGAAATTCTTTGAAGTGGCGAAAATCTTAAACATGACCCTTAATGATGACAAATGTGTTTATTCTGATGAATCCGTGCGTTTGCTCGGATACGAAGTACGATTTAACGAATTAAGACCTGATCCAGAACGACTTGACCCTTTAAAACATATGCCTCTGCCTGACACTAAAAGAAGTCTCTCTCGTCTTATAGGATTGTTTGCTTACTACTCCCGGTGGATTCCTCGTTATTCAGAAAGAATTCGACCATTAATTGATGCCTCCTTGCCTTTGGATGAACGTGCAAGAGTCGCTATCTCCGACTTAAAAGAGGCTATTCTTACTTCGGTGAAAATGAAGATAGACGATCATCTCCCTTTTACTCTGGAAACTGATGCTTCTGAAGCTGCCATTGGGGCTACTCTGAGTCAGGAAGGATGTCCTGTAGCATTTTATTCAAGATCTCTCTCTCCCTCAGAGAGGAAACATTTCTCTATAGAAAAAGAAGCCTATGCTATAATAGAGTCCATCAGAAAATGGCACCATTTCTTGGCTGCTAGGCATTTCTCTTTAATTACAGATCAGAGATCCGTCTCTTTTATGTTTAGTACTCAGCATAGGAGCAAAATTAAGAATGATAAAATTCTCAGATGGAAGACTGAAATAATGCCTTATTCATTTGATATAACTTATAGACCTGGAAAGTTCAATATTGCGGCTGATGCTCTTTCTCGAGGTTCTTGTGCTGCTACACTTACTTCGAAACTGTCAGAACTTCACAGTGCTCTTTGTCACCCTGGTATTACGCGACTTCTCCATTTCGTTCGTAGTAGGAATCTTCCATACTCGGTAGAAGATATTAAGAAAGTAACATCCTCTTGTCCTGTTTGTTGCAGAGTTAAGACTAAGTTTTACAAGCCTGCTTCTGAAGAATTGATACATGCTATGCGGCCGTTTGACAGACTCAGTATGGACTCCAAAGGTCCTTTGACCTCTTCTAGTTCAAACAAATATCTACTGATTATTGTTGATGAGTTCTCCAGGTTTCCGTTTGCCTTCCCGTGCAAGGACACTTCAGCAGAGACTGTTATAGGCTGCCTCACTTCTTTATTTTCTATTTTTGGTTTGCCTACTTATATACACTCAGATAGAGGGTCTTCCTTCATGTCTTCGTCTCTAAAGACTTTCCTTTTCCGCCATGGTATCTCAAGCAGTCGATCAACTCCTTATCATCCAACTGGTAATGGCCAATGTGAAAGGTTTGTGGGAATCATTTGGAAGACTATTACTTTGGCTCTAGAATCTCGGAATATTTCTCTTCATAATTGGGAATCTGTATTACCAGATGCTCTTCATTCTGTAAGATCTCTTTTATGTACTGCCACTAACGCTACTCCCCATGAAAGGTTGTTCTCTTATCCTCGACGAACTTCGACCGGTTTAGGATTACCTACATGGCTTTCTTCACCAGGACCTGTGCTGCTGAAAAAGTATACTCGGCATAAGCTTGACCCCTTGGTGGAAGAAGTTCGACTCTTGGAGGCCAACCCCCAGCATGCCCTTGTCAGATTTCCTAATGGGAGAGAAGAAACTGTATCTACTGAGGATTTGGCACCTGCTGGAAGATTGATACCTGAATCTAACAAGGACTTCTCATATGCTCGAGGATCGCCCTCAGACCAATCTTCGGGAGATTTTAGTGTGGATCAGACGGTGGCTTATGTTTCTAATCATTCTTTCCCTGAAGCTGTCGATCTGGAAAGGACGGAGCCTCATGATGCTGAATCTGGTTTACGTCGATCTTCTCGCGTTCGGCGCCCTGTGGATCGCTTAAATCTTTGATTCGTCTTCAATTTTTTTAGGATGGAGTGAATGTTATATATATTTATCTCATTTTATTATATTGCTACGCATAAACGTAGAACAACCAACTATGTCAGAATCCTAATATTTACATTACCACCACCCAACTAAATTTTGTAGTATATATACCGTTGTTTCTCATAATAAAATTCAGTATTCTAATTGACTTCAAATAATTATGAAGACGGGACTCTCAACTTGGTTTGGTATGCTATTTTTTTGTATATATGTATTTACTTTATGATTATTGTTATTATTGTTATTATTAATCATTATTTACTTGCAGATCTGCTTTGTCAGTTGAATAAAGCCTAAAATCACTCCTGATTTCTTTTGATTATAACAAAAAGGAATGAAACATAATTTAATTGGTATATAGAAAAAGGAATTCACGAATAATGAAAAAAAATACCGTACCTGTGCATCATCAGTTGCTGAATACCTCACATTCAGATGCTTTGAGTTATAGATAAACTATTCAGACGTTGTGATAGTTCATCTCGTGTCATCAGTTATGAGAACAGTCCGACGTAAGGAGTTTCCGCAACGGCTCTTAACGAACGCATTGGAATATGAGCTATTGTAGAACCAATAGAGTTCGTTGTCACAGAATTTCAAGGTATTTGTCAAAACATCAGGATGAGTCGGGGTTTAGATTTGTGGGACATTTAGAAGATTCAGGATCTTCCTAATAATATATATATATATATATATATATATATATATATATATATATATATATATATATATATATATATATATATATATATATATATATATATATATATATATATATATATATATATAGTTGAACTGCTTTGTCATGTTAGGATTATTATAGTTTAACTGCTTTGTCCTGTTAGCAGAAAGCATTGATTCATGATGAGATCTTTGTTATGATTGAGGGAGAAAGAGATTTTAGAGTCTTTGACCTGAAGAAGACATGAAATTACAGGTAGGGATGGTATTTGATTAAAAATACATTTATTGTGCATCCGTGCTCATTATTTCCATTTTCATTAAGAGTCTTGTGTATGCAATACGGTCACCTAAAATCACAGTTCAAGACTTTTAAATATTATGATAGGGGTTCCCATATATAATCAATGTGCGAAGTTTTGTTCATTTGCGGTGTTATTTAATGACTTTACTTGAACTTTCACAAGCAGTTCACAACTATACATATATATATATATATATATATATATATATATATATATATATATATATATATATATATATATATATATATAGAGAGAGAGAGAGAGAGAGAGATTTTAGTTCATAAACTAGTCCTTCACACGGGACGTTTGACTATTCTCTAAATTCTGGAGCTTCTCATTAACTGCCAACCATATAATTGCTGAAGCCTTGCACACACCCATTACGGTGCCTTCAGAAAATCTTATTTAAAGCTCCAAATCCACTAAATAGAGGACTCCCATCGCAAAAAAAAAAAACATACCAGCTAATGAGTGTCTGCTTTCGTCTTTGGATGGCTAATTTAATTACTTACATTTTATCTTAGCTGATTGTGAGTTTTGCAGCGTTCTCCTCCATTTTCCTAATCTCTAGCCTTGCCCACATTGGTACTCAATAATGTGGAGGAGGGCTTCTCTCATTTTCTTGGTAACTACTGCTCTTATGTCTTAATGAAGTTACAAACTTTGACTCATTCGAACATTAAACCCATTTAACTTCAGTTGTATTACCATTTACCACCTTGATATGATCTTGCTGCTAATCGAGATCATAGTTTTGAGAGTCTCGGTAATTCTTTTTTGAATGAGGGTAGACTCATCCAAGCAATTTTTTGAGGTGTCTATAGCAGAAAAGCTGTGGATTTTTGAAATTAGATTATGCCAATAAATAGAAATTAGTTGTTCACCAGTGGGTGTGTCTGTCTCCAACAGCTGCAATTTTGTTTCCAAAAATTTTCTGCCTACAAGTCCTCAGGGTACTATTTTTAACAACCTTGCCATCTTCTGAAAAGATAAGTGATCGTAGATTGGCTGTTATACTCATCTGAAAATTAGTTAAACCTCTTCTCCTTTCCCACAGTTCTACATGTAGTGACTGTTCGAGTCCATGGTGTACACACACTGTTCTAATTTTGGCGCCTAGCTTTACGGTTTCCAAATCTAACTTTGTGATCTTTTAAAGCAGCTTCATTTCACTGCTGTTTTCCTTTGAAACTCCATGTTGGTAGACTCTCGTCTCCTAATACTAACACTTTGGTAGACCCTCTACATCAGTTTCTGGTCTTAATTATGGTAAACTTACCTATGAAAAAATTGACCAACAAACCCCATGTTGTTGATGAGAGCATCTGATCTTTGTCCATTATGGATCATCTTACATTAGACAACGTCTGTTTTTTTTACTTGGGAACGATATTGATTAGATCTTCATGCCAAAAATCACTTCCTCACCAACACTTCAACAACTCGTAATTGAAGATAACATACATTGGATTAAACTTCCTTTTCTTTTATCACAACGACTCGCACGTTCCCGTCTCCAGAAGCCTTCTTGACAAAAGACTAAGCTTTTTATGTACTTTTCAAATTTAATTTTGTTAGTCATAGGGATTGATTCCTGGATCGTCTACTTCGGTATGACGTGCATCTTCTTGTTGATCTTTTTTAGTGAGCACAAATTAACAAATATAAAAATCTATAAACGTTATAAAAAGCATATGGAGTTTTAGTAGTATATAAAACAGCGGCTGCGGGATCTCGCAGAATCAACAGCAGTTAATAGAAAGAACTCTGTATTCTGTATTTCTCAACGGTAAATGTATCTACAAGATTCCGTCGGTCTGGATAGTCAAAATCTCGAAAACTTTTTCCACAGTGGTGACGACCCATATGGGTTAATATGTCGTCCATCAAGTCGTTACGGATGCCCTGGTTTATGCAACTCGAGCATTTCAGGGTGTCTTGATTTTTTTGGAACGTATTTATGAATATCCACTTCTGATTTCCATCCACAATCAAGGATGGACAAAATCTTAATTACAGCAATATTTTCATTTTTAAACACAACATTGTAATCTTATAAGTGCCGTTGCAACATACTCAAGCTCTTACGATATGATCTGTTAACTTTACCCATCGCCTTATATTATCTAATCGATCTGAAAATTTGTGTTATAGTCTCTCTACAAACTATATAGTTCTTGTCTTAAGGAATTACAGTCTAAAAAGCATAATAATAATGATCAGTACAAGGAAGATTCTTGGAAACCCATTACCATTTTATGCAATACGTGCAAGTTAATGGAGAAGAAAGTGGAATATTTGGTTAAATCCACTTTTAAGAGAGCCTGAAGGCAGGTTCCTCGTTTCAACTTTGGTTTTCGTAAACATATACCAAAAAATAATTGTACGTGATGTTTGTTGATGAAGAAAAGACATGTGGTAAAGTCTTTTTGAAATCCTTAAATTTCATGCACTTTAGCTCGGGAAACAACTTTCAAGTTTCATCAAAATTTGTTTCGGGTAAAAAATTAATGACCCTTTCTATAACTTTTCATTCGTGTTCCTCATACCTTCATCTTGAGTGTCATATTGTTTGGCTCTTTATTTAATAATAGTTGCAGTAGTTCCCCTTACCGTCCACTAATATTTGTACGCAGATGATTTGTGCTTTGCCTGTCTTGCAAAAAATAATAATGATAATAATAAATAAAAGGCTAAATGCAAAGAGGCGGTCAATAGGGTAACGTATTCACGGTTTCAGTGGGCTTCCTGTTTTCAACGAACGATCAAGACAACTACTGTCATCTTTCACCAGGTAAGCAACACGGGTAAAATAGGCACGCGACCATATAACAATTACTTAAGACTGTGCAGGCTACCATTGGACATCGTAACATCATTGTTCGCATACGGCGTGTGGCGTGATAACCTTAGTTTTTTTTTTTGGATTCGTTTAGGGGGTTATTTGCTAAGCTTTTTTTTTTTTTCTCGTCTAGCATTTTCTGAATATTTCCACTCCCATCTCGAGTCCTATCTCATGTTGGTGCTCGGACCAATAACATTTTTGAAGATAAGTTCAAGTTTGCTTTATATGTTCCATGCTGTACATCAGCAAATCTAGAAAAAGTCATTGCGATTGGTCAACTCACTGAAAAAGACTTTATCCTTGTATTCAGAAGAGGATTTTTGAAAGGTACCAATTGGTTTCCGCAAACTTTAGTTTTAAAGTTTAACAAGCCACCCCTTGGTGATTGGAAATCATCTTTTAATAAGAATTGTTTGCAGGAGGTTTATTTTGCTCGTCTGAAGATCTCACAAACATCCATCACCAATGTGTTCCCCCACATCAGCAAATGCCATTGGTTTTTGAACAACAATATTTCATCAGTTCTCAGTCGATCGGAGTTTAGGCACCATATATTTGGTTTGGTCAATTGATTTTTAGTATTCTCTTTCCTTATCACTAGTACTGGTGACTGGTTGGGATTGCCCTACCAGTAATAAAAACGTTTGAGCGCTTCGGCGACCCATTGCAATATATATATATATATATATATATATATATATATATATATATATATATATATATATATATATATATATATATATATATATATATATATATATATATATATATATATATATATATTTATTTCAGAATTAGTTGAGTGAGGACGTGCTATGTAGCGCTCCTGAGTCTAAACTGCTACCCTATTTGAAACTGTTCTATTGCATAGTGTTATAATGTCTGGTAGAAATAGTGATAGTGACTTTACTAATATTGAAACTCTCGATGTTAACCATGATGACGACAAGAGTACTAAAGATTTGACAACGTTTCTTAGCAGTTACAAGCCTAAAAAATCTGTAAATTTAAGATCGAAGAAAACCGGATCATCTGCTGGCGGATCGCAACCTACACTTGATTCAACATTTTTTGAACGAGCTGATAAAACATTTGAATTCTATTCAGAAAAAACTTGATGAAATTAGCTCACAATTAAAAATCAGTAATGCTAAATCTATCAAAAATGAAAATGATATATAAGAATGCTTAAAGAAAAACTTAACGACAAGGATAAAAAAAATTGATGAACTCGAAACAAGATTGGATGACTTTGGAACGTCGATCACGCAGTGAAGAAGTTTTGTTAACTGGAGGTAATCTTGAAGATTCCACAATGAATGATGCAGACTTTGTAAAAAATTTGATATCTACGACTCTTGGAATTGATGATTACTATAGTTTTAAAGTTGAACGATTTGGTAAGTCTAAAATGATATTGCTAGTGTATTTTAGTGACGTGACTTTCATCCCGAAACTGTTTAAAAACTTTTATATTTGTAAAACCTCCGCATTTGTATTCGAATTTTTATTTAACACAGAAAAACGCTTTGGACAGCTAAAGAATTGCGTTTAATTAAAGAGACATTTGGTAATATTCATTCTGTATTTAGTTTTAAAGGTAAAGTTTATGTAAAACTAACTAAGGATGGACCCAAGAAACTTGTCTATAATATGACGGATGTTAACGAGTATAAAATTGTTTAAAATTGACTGGTGTGTACCTTTTCTCTGTAATTTAATTATTATGGCTTAGCATTTGGACTCTTTTGTAACATACGATATTTGCGTCCTAATGAGCGAACTGGATAATTTATTTTTTAACGAGCAGTGTTTTGTAATAAAGAATGTTAACGAGTTAACTAAGCAAAAACTTTTAAATGGCTAGTTTTCGGTATTAAATTTTAATGTTTGGAGTTTAGTGGCCAACTTTGTAAATTTGATTTCAATGTTAATATTATAATTTAAATGTAGCTTATGTTAATAACTGAAACTTGGTTAACTGACTCAACTAGCTGTTTATATAATATTAAAGGCTATAAGAAAATTTGGGTAAATAGGAATAGTAGAGGTGGTGGAGTTTTGATGTATGTTCGAAACGATATTGCTGTTGATGTGATAGATAATTTTACAGATATATGTGATTCTCATGAATGGCTATTTATACGCTTTAATTTAAGAGGTTTGGGGAAAGTTATACTGGGTGGAATTTATAGGCCACCTAATGGGTCTATTGCTGATTTTAATATTTTTCATGTAAATGCTTTGAATGATATTCGTCGGTTGAGTTCAAGGTGTATACTGATGGAGAGACTTTAATATAAATTATTTTTGTAACCTAAATATCGATTCCGCCGAATATTTTAATATTCTGGTAAGTTTTTGTTACCAATTTTTAATCGCAGTGCCAACTTATGTATCACCGGCCAATGTTGATTACTTAAGTTTAATTGATCATATCTGGAGTAATTTATATTGTAATACTGAGGCATTTATTCTTGAATTTTTGGCTTGCCGATCATTTTCCAAGTCTCGTATTCTTTGATTTTCAATTAAATGATGTAAGGAAGGTATCCTTCAGAGATTTTTCTGTTGGTAATATTGTTAAATTTAATGAACCATGTAACAATAGAGTTGTTTTTAATGTATCACCTGAGCTCCCCGTTGATGATTTGGTTGAATCTTTCCTCGATTGGGTAAATGGTATTGTAAATAAATTTTTTCCTAAAAAAAGTAAACAAATTTCAAATAAACGGAGCTCATGGCCTTGGATATCCAAATCGATTATGACTTGTATTAGAAAGAAACATAAATTATTTAAAATGCTAAAAATACACCAAATATCCTACGCCCAATTTAAGTCATATTCAGTTTTATTATATATATACTATATATATATATATATATATATATATATATATATATATATATATATATATATATATATATATATATATATATATATATATATATATATATATAAAGCAGGAGCTTAGGATACAGCCACAAGTTTTGGAATTGGAGCTCAGATTTTGAAAAAATCGGCACTCGAGAAGAAAAATTAAAGTCGTAAAGAATATATTGGATCTGTTTGCATTGTCACAATTTTGTTGCGTTTATTAAAAACATCTTGGTAAATAGTTTTCCTTTCTCTTCCTCAAAGCATCTTCCCTTATATATACTTTTACCATCCTGAAATTTTTTAGTCACAATCCATCTGGTTGAAATTAACTTTTGTCCTTCTGTTCAAACTTCTTGCTATATGTATTAAGATCTTTTATTTTTAATGTTAAAATTTCAATTTAAATTTTTAATTTAAATGTTCTAAAATTATTTATACCTTTTAAAGTTTTATAAATATTTTGACAGTATCTTGCCTTTATTTTTTATTATATCTAAAGGGTGTTCTGCAGGAGCTGATAGAGTGAGAATAGGAAGGGGAACCTACTTATATATATATATATATATATATAATATATATAAATATATATATATATATATATATATATATATATATATATATATATATATATATATATATATATATATATATATATATATATATATATATATATATATATATATATATGTGTGTGTGTGTGTGTGACTTTTTTTTTTGGTGAGTGTGTTTCTATTTAATAAGGTGCTATTTGGATGGGGACAGATCCTAATGTAGAATAGAGCTGTGCTCGCGTCTGTCTGGTGTGAAGAGATTTTTGTTTTATAGACTAAGAGACCGGAGGTTGTATTTGGTTGTGACTATAGTGAATACTTCTTTAATAGTCTACCAGGCTGATGACTTTCAATCGATATCGTGAAGGTTGCCATATTGTTGTTCATTAACAAATAAAACTGCAGGTTTTGAAATTGTTTATTCCGTTGAATTTTATGTTTTCATATTTATTTTCATATTAAATAAGCTATTACAATGTATAAAACTGGGTAGGGCAGTAATTTTATTTTCTTTAGCTGTTATTTTTGTGTATTTGAATGGCATAGCTTAAAATAGTGTGTTTCGTTTTAGAAAATATTGAAATATTCGAGTATATTTGACATTATGATTAAGCGAATCAGTATGGCAGTATTTAGTTTAGTTTGAAAATATTTGGCATATTGATTTTAGGGAGAGTCCTTAGATTTCACTTTCAGGAAGGGTTTTTAACTTTCACTGGAACTTCCATTCAAGCTTGTCTTTAAATATAGTTTTTTTTTGGCTGAGGTTATCTAGAAAACCTTTTTTTCTGCGCATGGTTTTTTGTTTTTTCAAACAATGAAATCGTAGAATCTAGTTGATAGCTTGGTTATCATTTAAGGAATAATGATAAACGACTGCTAAAGACGCTAATTCACGGCCTGTCTTGGAAGTTCGTATATATTAATATATATATATATATATATATATATATATATATATATATATATATATATATATATATATATATAATATATATATATATATATAATATATATATATATATATATATATATATATATATATAATATATATATATTTTTTTTAACCCTTCAGAAAATTCGCAACGGCCACCAGCAGTTCCCTAAGGTGTCTCAGAGTGGAGAAGTGTTGGGAGGGTTCAGTGTTATGTGAAGGTAGGGCATCTCAGAAATAGGTGTTCTGTTTTTTCTGGTTCTTGCATACATATTTGGCATATTGAAAATAGTGTGTTTTGTATATTGAATCTATGTTTGTATGCTAGAAGGTTTGGCTGGTGGCCTGACCTCAATCTAGATGGGTTCTTTAGGTTTTGCGTTGTAATGTGTTGTGTGTGTTTGATATGATGGGGGTTGTTCGTTGAGGAGGTGATTTGGTTGGCGAAAGTTGTTGTAATTTTGTCTTTTGAAGGTGTATGTGTGTTTGTTTAGTGATACCTTGTTTGGAGTAGGTTTAATGGTTCTGAATATGTTACTGTATTTGTGGGCAGGAGATGATGGGGTGATAGGGTATAGTAACATGGCTGTGATATGTCTAGTGTGTTTGTGCAGGATTTGGTTCCAATCATATATAAGTGAACACGGATCGGGACTTTTTTTTTTGGGTTTCTTCGTGTAAATGTTGAGTTGGAGTGGTTCTAGTGCAACCTGTGATGATTCAAAGAGCGGTATTTTTTTTCTTTTTTTGTAATTTCTCTGTGTTTGAGTGTGAGGTGGCAGGGTACCTGGCTGTAGATGCGCAATTAAGAGTTGGTCTGGCAAACTGTTTGTATACTATTTTTCGGGAGAATAGTTCGTTACTGAAGTTGTTTTTTGAGTGTTCGTATGATGTTTAATTTCAGGTTTGCAGTGTTGGTTATGTTTTGAATGTGTTTTGAGAAGGTGAAGTGTGTGTCATATGTAAGGCCTAGGATGTATGGAAATTTTTTTTTGAGGAATGAAGATATTCAATTTTACTTGGGAGTAGATGAAGATTGATGTCTATAGGTAGTAATAAGGATAATTGAGGATTTTTAGAGGGAAGCTATCATTCTGCTTGATATTAACCATGTTTCCAGTTGTCGAATGTATGATTGAGTGAGTATGGTGGCTGTGGATATGGAAGAGTTTTGTATCATGATGGATATGTCGTAGTCTTATGTTATTAGTTTTATTTCTAGAGTTTCGTTGGGTTGGTAGGTCTGCTTTGCACAGATTATATAAGCTGAGTTCAGAAACCAAACAAAAGGGATCTGATCTGTGGCTTTTTGGCTGAAAGACGTTTTTTCTTTCAGCCAAAAAGCCACCGATCAGATCGCTTTCGTTCAGATTCTGAACGCAGCTATAGTGTAGGGGATAAGATGGCTTCCTATTGGACACCATTTCTTAGTTTTACTAATATATATATATATATATATATATATATATATATATATATATATATATATATATATATATATATATATATATATATATATATATATATATATATATATATATATATATATATATATATATATATATATATATATATATATATATATATATATATATATATATATATATATATATATATATATTTCAAATAGGAGTTTAACTATGTCAGTGAAATAAACATCTTTCCCCATCTGTTCTTAAAAGTTCTCACAAGGCTCTCAAAAATATAATATTTTCAGACTAGCTTGTCTCGATGCAGGTCCATGAGTCTTCTCCAAACTGTAAGGTAGAGTTTCAACACTTATAATTTCAAATGCAGGTTCTAAAGTTGATACAAGCTGTTGGCAAAGAAATCTCATGGCCTGTTTGGTTAATCAGTCCTTTCGTCTTTGCTACATTATCTAGAAAGATTTGTTGCTCCTCTATAGATTTTGAAATATAATTTTATGGAAACTCATTTATTATTTTT
>SEYY01013974.1:0-14504 GCA_009176605.1 Armadillidium nasatum | reverse complement strand
AAATAAGTCAGAAAGGGGGTATAGAAAAATTTACTAACAGAAGTACACATACATACATGCAAACACCCGCATACATGTACATGCATGTATACATATAAAACACAAAAAAACAACAACAATTACACAGTCATACACATTTACAAACCTGCACATATGCAGACATACACATATCCATACAAGTACCCACATACACATACATATACACATACATACACACATACATACATACATACATATATATATACATACATATACATACATATAAACATACACACATACATATATACATATAAACACACATACTGCATACATACATATTCTTTTTTACTTAGTACAGATGTACTTCATTGATACATACTTACAAATCCAGACATTCACAACCTAAGAGACATCCATGAATATATGGGACTATGGAGACAGGATATCATCATGGCTAAGTATTATACTACTGATAGGACGGAGTAATCCAAACGAGAGAGAAAAGGGGGGGGGGGAGGAGATCAGGAGGAAGAGTCCAAATATTAAAGTGTGTAATAGCCATGGGAAGGGAGGAAGAGTGCTAAATTTGCAGCCAGTTAAAGAGTGTATAGGGGGTGAGCTTGTTGGTTGCTGTTGAGGTCTGGTTTGTGCTTTGAGATGTATATGGACTCCAGGATGAGTAAGGAGACGGTATCTGTGGCAGAACCTAGGATGGAAAAATGTTTAGGAAGTGGAAATGTGCCACAGGAGTGAGCATGAGCGCGGATGTTTGAATGTGAGGGAGAGGTGATAGGCAGGGAGGTGCGGTGTGATAAACCTTGGTGCTCATGAATGCGGGTTCTCAGAAGCCTTGTTGTGGAGCCAATGTAGCCCTTCGTACAGGAGGGACAGGAGTATTTATACACAACTGAGGATCTAAGCGGAAACGGAAGAGAGGATTTATAAGGAAAGAAGGAAGATATTTTGTAAGAGGTGTTGTAGGTGAAGCGAAGGTCAAGGTGGGGATAGTGATGCGAAAGTGATTTCCGTAGTTTGGATGTAAGAGAAATGGTGGACCTGTCAAGGTAAGGGAATTTGAAATAGATAGTCTTTTTTGACGCTGTGCTGGATGGAGCAGAAGGATGATATATAGCATTTAGGAAGTTAAAAATATGCTTGGAAACCAGATTTGGCGGGAAGTTATACGTTTTGAAAAGGTTCTGTAGAAAGTTTAATTCAGAGTGTAAATTAAAATATGTTGACGAAAGATTGTATGCCCTATGTATGAGTGTGAGGATGGTGTTGATTTTATGAGATTTATGTTGCTGTTTACTATTCTTTGTAGGCAGACGAAATCTATGAATGACAAATCATTTTTAATTTGTAATTCTTGTATCTTGACTAACGAGGAGTAATTGGTTGAGAGTCGTGATTTATATTTAATTTCATTTAAAAGGAGTTTCTGCAGAATATCCTTGTACAAATGTGACGTTTGTAGGGTTTGACGGTATAATTTGATGCGTAAAAAATTCGGAGGAGTACCATTAAATAAACATGTCCGTAGGAACTGGAGATCAAGTATGGATTTGATATACTTGCGGCGTAAATTTTCCCATTATCAACTTTAATTTTGTTAATCCACATCTCTTAATAATACTGACATCAATTTAAGATTGCAACATTTAAGAAAGGACTAGAAATGGATATAAATTGTCTGGGTATCATATAGTGTAACATGAAGGACTAGAAATGGATATAAATTGTTTGGGTATCAAATAGTGTAACATGACTAAAACTAATTTGTATTTAGGCTTTGACAGTCTTTTGGGCCATTGGTGATGGATGGTCTGGGTATGATAGTGCAGTGGCCAAGTCTAATTGATGCTTTTATAGTAATTAAATTTAACCTGCATGCAGCATATTGTCAATAAGAGTTTAGCAAATGACTTAAGCTATATATTTATTATATATAGTAACAACAGTTTTAGACAAACCTTTGGGTGTAGTCATTTTGGGTTTACAAGTATTTTGAATGTTGCATGAGTTATTAGAATGACAATTTATTTACTTTTAAGTTGACTGGAACAGGCTTCATAGGCCTATGTGCTTTCTTGTCTGTTTTTCCTACAAGCTCACTTAATTTTGAGTAAGCATAATTGGTGGGATTTAGTTTGTTAACCTGCTTGTTGTAAATGATAGTATTGATAAACCATTGGGTGTGGTTGCTTGCCATTGCATATTTAGTTCGTAATTTTTGTAATATATTTTGCATGTTGCATGTGTATCTACTTTAGTTTAACTGGGACAGTCTTGATAATATGTCCTTGTGGTTTCTTATTGTTTGTTTTTTTTATGTCCTTATTTGAAAAGCCAGTCTCTACAAAGAGTAACATATATTCTAATTACACAATTATCTTCACTGTATTACATCCTCAGTCACGACACCTGTTCTCAATGAGGTGACTCTCAACTTACTTTTTTGGCCATTTCATCAGTTAATCATATCTTCCTATAGACCTTCAATGGAACTTTCTCCTTTCACTGACTAACATACCACTCAAAGACTGTTTGTTTGTTGGAAAAACTGTTGGTGGGAAGATACCCAGAGTGCTAAGCTTTGTTTAGTAGAGATATAATCCTCATGTTGCCAGAACCACTTCCAAGAGGTGACCCATGCATGGTTCAGAATGTCACTCAAATTTAACACATGACTGTATTTTATCAAAGTAAACTCCCTCTCAACCTCTGCATTTTTACCAGTCACACACTGCTGTGTATGTTCAAAAAATCATAGAGTTGGCAGCATATAGAATGAAATTTTTCCTTGCAATTCACAAAGATTCCAATAAGCACTACCTTTTATCCTTCCCAAATCTTTCTTTTTCAGATCTGATATGATATTCCTATGTACAGAACACGAATATACTATATAAGATCTAAACTACATTTATAGTCTACCTTTTTTGTTCTGATCATTATAGTCTTTACAGCATTCTGTGACATCTCCTTTACATACACTAAAATAAAAATAATTATATGGGTAGGGGCAGTACTTTCCCATTTGCAAAATAGCTTGAATGTTGTTTTTTTGGCATTTTACTTGAGTTTGCATCTCTTCTGCTTTAAGATTATAACAATAGGAAGAATTATTTTTTATTTATTTTTTTTATGCACTTGTCAGTTTTGTACAATAGTGAAAAAGGCAAATATTTAAAAATTTATTTCTAAATTAAGATAACTTAGATTTGATATCTTTTAATTTTGAAACTAATATCAAAATCCATTAAAATTTATTTATTACTAAAATTTAAATACAGAAAATTTATGAAGAATATGTTTCAAGTATACCATAGGTATATTTGAGTCATTTCTTATGAGATATTTGACTCTTATCAGGAGGTATTTTGTCACTTGAATGATTAAAATTTGTATTTTTTCACCTTTTTGTTGATTCATAAGTTTTATTCTTTTTTAGGATTTAAAATGTCTCATACAACTCTAAAAAGAGACGTTCATCCAGTATTGAAAACTTTATTAAATTGGGATGTTGAAGTATCTAAAAAATTTGTCAAGTTTGTTGACATGAATTTTGGACCAATTAGTAAATATAATGGATTGCTGAAAACTTTAGAAGTAAGTTATAACACTTTATCTGTATCAGACAGTATGACTCATGTTAATATCTCATGAAACAATTTTGTTGCCAAGATTATATATATATATATATATATATATATATATATATATATATATATATATATATATATATATATATATATATATATATATATATATATATATATATATATATATATATATATATATATATATATATATATATGCACTTGCCTAAGTAACTCTCCCATGAGAAGGAAACGGATCTGAGGAATTCTGCAACAACAATAGGGATCCTAACTTACAGCATATATATATATATATATATATATATATATATATATATATATATATATATATATATATATATATATATATATATATATATATATATATATATATATATATATATATATATATATATATATATATATATATATATATATATATATATATATATATATATATATATATATATATATATATATATATATATATATATATATATATATATATATATATATATATATATATTTCTGTTATAGATATCTTGTCATGGAATACCATGGTTTATTGGTTTAGTAATCACAGTGCTATTAATAGGATTTAGCTCAGTTCGAGGACTCTGTGTCAATTTATTCTTTTGTAAGTTACTTTATATTATTATTATTATTATTATTATTATTAGCATTATTATTAGCATTATTATTATTTTAGGGGACATGCTTTTGAGTTCAATATATATATATTATATATATATATATATATATATATATATATATATATATATATATATATATATATATATATATATATATATATATATATATATATATTATAACAGAGTTTATTTTCTTTTTGATTTGTTTTTGAAACCCTTCTCAAAAAACAAAAAAAAAGAAAATTCATTTTAAACTTTGTCATCTCAGAGAGACAGTACAAATACCTATTTCATATCATTTAAATTTATTACTTCACCAATGTTCAAATATGATGATTGAACTCTTAAATTTGGTTCTTAATATCTTCGTAGTTAACTTTAAAATAGAAATTTAGAAATTGCTTTTTTTATCAAATATAAACAGTTGTTAAAGCAGAAATATGTTGAGTTTTCAATGACAATTTGTTAAGTAGATGCTGTTCAGTCATGTAAAGGTCACATAGAATAAAGTTGAAGTATTAGCTAAAGTTGCAAATATTAAGCACAGAAATTTAAGATATTCCAAAATGATCTAATTGTTGCAATGAAAAGAAACATTAGTAGAACTTAATGGTAGATTGAGTAACTCATGAGCTTGAAGGGTTTTTTTTTATCACTTTTGCAGATCCTTGGAACAAAATTCTTAGAATATTCCCCTCCTTCAATTGGATATATATATATATATATATATATATATATATATATATATATATATATATATATATATATATATATATATATATATATATATATATATATATATATATATATATATATATATATATATATATATATATATATTTTCTTCAGTCTCTTTCTGTCCATCAAATTGTTGTGTCACTTTCTCTATACTATCGTTTTACAACTGACACTGCTTTTTTCAACTTTTCTCTGTCCAAATCTCTGACCCCAGACTTAACCATTCTGCTCAGTCTTGCATGAATTCTACTGGTAAAGTCTGGAATGCCATCCTTTCATCTATTTTTCCAATTTAATATGACTTACATACCTTCAAACGCCTTGTTTCGGGACATTTCGTCCTTTAATCTAACCAGGATTCCGATTTGTTCCTTTCTCTGGTGGAAATTTGGTAGGCCTCTGGCCTTTGCCCCCAGATGTAAGTATATATATATATATATATATATATATATATATATATATATATATATATATATATATATATATATATATATATATATATATATATATATATATATATATATATATATATATATATCGTGGGTGTACTGGCAAAATTAACCAAGTCAAAAACAAAGTTTGTACGAAAAAATCAGGATTTAATTAAAATAATCAAGGAAAGATAAAAAAAAAAGTTACGAATATGAAGTTAATATCAACTACTACTTAGAACTTTTAAATTTTAATTTAAAACAAACTTGGGTTTTTGACTTGGTCAGTTTTGCCAGTACACCCACTATAATATATATATATATATATATATATATATATATATATATATATATATATATATATATATATATATATATATATATATATATATATATATATATATATATATATATATATATATATATATATATATATATATATATATATATATATATATATATATATATATATACCCTAAAAATTGTACATAATGGAGAAATTTTTTTAGAAACATTCACTAATAGATGATTCATTGTGAAGCATGTTCTATATATTGTCATTAAATTTACTTCTTGCAGCTTTGCTGATAGATGTAGCAATGACCGCAGTGGTTAAGGCTTCAGCTAGAAGACGCAGACCTTTCGACAATCCTAATGACATGTTTGCTACTTTTGCTATGGATAAATTCTCTTTTCCTTCTGGACATTCCTCAAGAGCTGTTATGCTTTTCTTTTTATTGTTGAGACAAGTAATATATATATATATATATATATATATATATATATATATATATATATATATATATATATATATATATATATATATATATATATATATATATATATATATATATATATATATATATATATAATTTGGTTTCAAAATAACAAAATTATAATTATAAAAACACTATACTTTGCATATTCTCATATTATAAACTAATTAAAACATGTAACTTGAAGTAGTTTAAAGACTAATAAGGTTTTGCGCAGTTGATGCAACTTTAGTAGTAATGAAAACGTAGCACTAATAATATTGCCAACAAAGTGACAACTAAAAGAGATTGCTATTCATTTCAAAGTCTTTCAGATGACAGACACTGGAAACAATATTTCCAAGGAGTTTCACGACTAAGAGTTTTGGTTTGTAATGCCTGTAAACTCCATCAGTTCATGGTATCCAAAAAATAAAAGTATTTGTGTCATATTTTAGTTCACTTGACTTTTGATCCAAGAAGAAAAATGGAGATTCAGTTTCTGACAAAAGAATCTTGGATTAATGTTATTCGGTTATTGTATTTTTTCATAAGGAACAGCGAAAACGTCTGATAAAGAATATTAATTGAGAATGACAAATGAAGATTTTTCTTCTACTACAATCAAAAGGATTGTGTGAATTCTTATTTTATTTCATTTTACAAGACGTTTATTCAATGCTCTACCCACTCATATTCAGAATTAAATAAATCATTTACCTCCATCAGAATTGAATCTACATCCAAATCCTCAGATTTAGCAACCAAATCACAAACTCCTGCATCTGAGTTTGTGTTGGACTGAAAGCAACCTTTTAACAGAATTACATGATGTGGACTAATCTTGCCAGTGTGTAAGAGCATTACCAGATATCAGACAGAGTAGCATCTGCAATAACCAACAATATGTTGCAAAGTGTTCACTGAATCCTTATTGCAATTGATCATACATAGCAAACTATGAAAAGAGCTGGTGAGATGTAACGAGATCAAGGAAGAAAAACAGAAGAATTTTAAATACATTGATGCAATATACTTTGACGTATTCTATGACTCGACACAAACAATGCTTTTTTTTTCTTTTTACACCACCACCATCACTTGCAAAGCCCTATTCAAGCAAATATCTAATTTCCACTTCCCAGAGCTGTTGCAGTCTGTTGTTGATGACTTTATCACAAATCCGCTATGTTTATAGAATATGCTTGGCACTTAGTGAACAGTTGACAACCATGTACAGTATCTAGAGTTTGGGTGCACAGTCATTTGATTGTGTGTGTCTGTAATTAAGCCATCTTCCAAATTAGTCTTTGGTGCAGTTCTACCCTCATGTTTATTCCTCCATAGCAAATTAACTTGTAGATCCAGAAATTTTTTTTAAATTGATTCAGAAAGTTATTTGGTCTTCACTTAGTTTTACAGGAAACTTCCTTAAAAGTTGTGGAACAAATGCTATTTTTTTTTCCTTCCCTGAAAATATATTGATTAAAATGTTGGGCAACAACGATGTGGAGATATGAAGGTTGAGCATGAACATAATATTTTAGATACATAGGAAACTGCCATCATTTAATGTTTCAAAGAACAAATTTAAGTGTGAATTTGTCTATTTGTTTACAGTGATGACGTAGAAAGAAGATTGTTATAGACCGCAAGAGAATATTCATGTTAGGCGATTTCTTGTACAAGCAGTAAACCTGTCTTATACAAGCAGTAAACCTGAAAGCAGAGTAGTACCATGAGCTAGTTAACCTAAAATCTCATGACCAATAACACCCAACCATTCAAAACTTACGTAGAGCAATGACGAATGAAACTTTTACAGCTCAACTTTTCACGTCACAGTCAGTCTGTTTATCTACATGTAAAATTGGTAACAGACTGTTTAAATTCGTTAAAAGACTAATTTCCCCAAATTTATGAAAAGATTTACCATCAAAATTTAATTTTCATGATCACTAGTTAATAGAAGGATAGCCAAACCCCACACAAATATTTTAAAGATTGAAAGAACTTCTTACAAGTTGATAATGTTCATCTAGAAAGCCGGTTTTAAGCCTACTAAGGAAGGATCTGGTTAAAATAAAACCTACACACATTAAATTACTACTTCGTTTTTGCATTTCTGGGAAATAGTACTCGATAAATAGGATACTAAAACTTGTGATGTATAGTCATTAATCAGTAATAAATTTACAACTGTCATGAAAGTTTTATTGGTCACTTTTAACATTGTTGGTCCCCATAAAATAGTTTAATTAGTCCATGATTTTTGTGGACAAAAAGTTGCTTTTAGCACATACAGAAACATGGGGATTCTGTAAATTTTTAACTTTGAATTATGTCTCTAGCGCCTGTGATTGCTATTTAGATGACACTTTAATGATATGTTCCAATTGGTGGTCAACCTAAAACTGGTAGCAATCATATAAAATTCAATTTTTTACATTTTGTCACAAATTTAGAAGTACATTTTTTAGAATATATATATATATATATATATATATATATATATATATATATATATATATATATATATATATATATATATATATATATATATATATATATATATATATATTTTGGTGGAATTTTGGTAGGCCTCTGGCCTTTGCCCACCAGAGGATATATATATATATATATATATATATATATATATATATATATATATATATATATATATATATATATATATATATATATATATATATATATATATATATATATATATATATATTATATATATATATCCTGTTTTACCAAAACTTGTACATTCTAGGTACACTATTGTATTCCAACACACAAAACTCCTTACAATCCCTGCCACAACGGTGTTTAGTACCATTAGGCACACTCTAAATTTCCACCTTCATCACCAGCCATTTACTACTACGATATTTTCACAACCATTCCCGTTTTCGTATACACCACATTAAACAAGCACATATATTTTAACTCCACAATGAACACAGTTGGACTTTAAGTAGCAGTTGAACTTTAAGAGCTTTCTGAAAGCGAAGCTTACCCCTTTTCCCCACCTTCCCAAGGATGGGTCAGGATGCAAACTAATAACACGTTAGACTTAAGTTCAATCTTCTATCCTTCATTTAGCACTCCCACAGTCAAACCTTGTTACATTTCTGTTAGATACACTTGAACGGTCCTTTTACTCGTGTTTAACTTTGCACAGTTCTTTAAAATTTCTCAGTATTTTTTCTTTCTTTTTTCAAAATAAAGTTTCTGGTCTTTATAACTCGCTTTAAATAACATGAATTCTTATATTATTTTTCTTCTTAAATTTCATCTATTCTTCACAGATCTTTTTGGAGTCATATCATTCGCGATTTAGCCAATATATTCTGTCTTTAAATAATTAATTTATTAGATTACTATTTGAAGGCTGTTTAATTAATAATTTTATTTACTGACACTCACCTCTAAATTGGGCCCTATATTAACAACCATCACAATTACTACGTGTTTTATTCCATCAAGCTTATATTGTGGTTATCAAGTCTGACTGACTTCTTCAACTATATCCATAATCCTTTTAGAACTGACAAATATATTGATTATTAATACAGTTTAAAATTGCAGCAGCATAATATAGTCCTACTTTGTTTTTCAAATCGTATCCTTAATTAGTTTAATGTAGAATTTTAATTTATTTGGAAAATGGAAGTGGTGTGCGAATTTTTATTTTAGAGATAAAAATTAATCATTTTTGTGTACCTTATATCAGCATAAAATTAAGAAAAATTTACAAGCTTAAGGAGAGATCTTTTAATGGTTAATAAAATGTATTTCATTTTTGGGTTTTAATTTAATAGTAATAGAAAATATAAATATTATTTAATTGAAATACGATAAAGATACAAGACTCGGAAGTAATTTGTATTTTATTTGATTTAAATTTAAGTTCTTATGAATCATATTTATATTTTGTATTGAAATTAAGGGTTCCTATTTTTTCTTCCAGTATTACTTCCTATTTCTACTTCTAATAACGGTATTCATATGGTGCGTTGCTGTGTGTCTTTCGCGAATTCTTATGAGGAGACATTACGTTTTGGACGTTTTAGGCGGATCTTTCCTAGGCTTTCTTGAAGCAATGTTTATTTTAAATTTTACATGGCTCTCATTAGACTCTTGCAATGCGCTACTGAAAAATTTTTTTTGTACCTGCAAATTTGACAATACATTCTAACACTCAAATAAAAGCAATTTTATTATTCCCTCTCTTAAATATAATGAAATGTCGTCCAAAAAAAATTTTTCAGTAGCGCATTGCAAGAGTCTAATGAGAGCCATGTAAAATTTAAAATAAACATTGCTTCAAGAAAGCCTAGGAAAGATCCGCCTAAAACGTCCAAAACGTAATGTCTCCTCATAAGAATTCGCGAAAGACACACAGCAACGCACCATATGAATACCGTTATTAGAAGTAGAAATAGGAAGTAATACTGGAAGAAAAAATAGGAACCCTTAATTTCAATACAAAATATAAATATGATTCATAAGAACTTAAATTTAAATCAAATAAAATACAAATTACTTCCGATTCTTGTATCTTTATCGTATTTCAATTAAATAATATTTATATTTCCTATTACTATTAAATTAAAACCCAAAAATGAAATACATTTTATTAACCATTAAAAGATCTCTCCTTAAGCTTATAAATTTTTCTTAATTTTATGCTGATATAAGGTACACAAAAATGATTAATTTTTATCACTAAAATAAAAATTCACACACCACTTCCATTTCCCAAATAAATTAAAATTCTACATTAAACTAATTAAGGATACGATTTGAAAAACAAAGTAGGACTATATTATGCTGCTGCAATTTTAAACTGTATTAATAATTAATCAATATATTTATCAGTTCTAAAAGGATTATGGATATAGTTGAAGAAGTCAGTCAGACTTGATAACCACAATATAAGCTTGATGGAATAAAACACGTAGTAATTGTGATGGTTGTTAATATAGGGCCCAATTTAGAGGTGAGTGTCAGTAAATAAAATTATTAATTAAACAGCCTTCAAATAGTAATCTAATAAATTAATTATTTAAAGACAGAATATATTGGCTAAATCGCGAATGATATGACTCCAAAAAGATCTGTGAAGAATAGATGAAATTTAAGAAGAAAAATAATATAAGAATTCATGTTATTTAAAGCGAGTTATAAAGACCAGAAACTTTATTTTGAAAAAAGAAAGAAAAAATACTGAGAAATTTTAAAGAACTGTGCAAAGTTAAACACGAGTAAAAGGACCGTTCAAGTGTATCTAACAGAAATGTAACAAGGTTTGACTGTGGGAGTGCTAAATGAAGGATAGAAGATTGAACTTAAGTCTAACGTGTTATTAGTTTGCATCCTGACCCATCCTTGGGAAGGTGGGAAAAAGGGGTAAGCTTCGCTTTCAGAAAGCTCTTAAAGTTCAACTGCTACTTAAAGTCCAACTGTGTTCATTGTGGAGTTAAAATATATGTGCTTGTTTCATGTGTTGTATACGAAAATGGGAATGGTTGTGAAAATATCGTAGTAGTAAATGGCTGGTGATGAAGGTGGGAATTTTAGAGTGTGCCTAATGGTACTAAACACCGTTGTGGCAGGGATTGTAAAGTGTTTTGGGTGTTGGAATACAATAGTGTACCTAGAATGTACAAGTTTTGGTAAACAGATATATATATAATATATATATATATATATATATATATATATATATATATATATATATATATATATATATATATATATATATATATATATATATATATATATATATATTATATATATATATATATTTTTATATCACCTCTGGTGGCAAAGGCCAGAGGCCTACCAAAATTCCAAAAATATATATATATATATATATATATATATATATATATATATATATATATATATATATATATATATATATATATATATATATATATATATATATATATATATATTCAAAAAATGTACTTCTAAATTTGTGACAAAATGTAAAAAATTGAATTTTATATGATTGCTACCAGTTTTAGGTTGACCACCAATTGGAACATATCATTAAAGTGTCATCTAAATAGCAATCACAGGCGCTAGAGACATAATTCAAAGTTAAAAATTTACACAATCCCCATGTTTCTGTATGTGCTAAAAGCAACTTTTTGTCCACAAAAATCATGGACTAATTAAACTATTTTATGGGGACCAACAATGTTAAAAGTGACCAATAAAACTTTCATGACAGTTGTAAATTTATTACTGATTAATGACTATACATCACAAGTTTTAGTATCCTATTTATCGAGTACTATTTCCCAGAAATGCAAAAACGAAGTAGTAATTTAATGTGTGTAGGTTTTATTTTAACCAGATCCTTCCTTAGTAGGCTTAAAACCGGCTTTCTAGATGAACATTATCAACTTGTAAGAAGTTCTTTCAATCTTTAAAATATTTGTGTGGGGTTTGGCTATCCTTCTATTAACTAGTGATCATGAAAATTAAATTTTGATGGTAAATCTTTTCATAAATTTGGGGAAATTAGTCTTTTAACGAATTTAAACAGTCTGTTACCAATTTTACATGTAGATAAACAGACTGACTGTGACGTGAAAAGTTGAGCTGTTAAAGTTTCATTCGTCATTGCTCTACGTAAGTTTTGAATGGTTGGGTGTTATTGGTCATGAGAATTTAGGTTAACTAGCTTATGGTACTACTTTGCTTTCAGGTTTAGTGCTTGTACAAGAAATCGCCTAACATGGATATTCTCTTGCGGTCTAGAACAATCTTCTTTCTACGTCATCACTGTAAACAAATAGACAAATTCACATTTAAATTTGTTCTTTGGAATATTAAATGATGGCAGTTTCCTATGTATCTAAAATATTATGTTCATGCTCAACCTTCATATCTCCACATCATTGTTGCCCAACATTTTAATCAATATATTTTCAGGGAAGGAAAAAAAAATAGCATTTGTTCCACAACTTTTAAGGAAGTTTCCTGTAAAACTAAGTGAAGACCAAATAACTTTCTGAATCAATTTAAAACAAATTTCTGGATCTTCAAGTTAATTTGCTATGGAGGAATAAACATGAGGGTAGAACTGCACCAAAGACTAATTTGGAAGATGGCTTAATTACAGACACACAGAACCAAATGACTGTGCACCCAAACTCTAGATACTGTACATGGTTGTCAACTGTTCACTAAGTGCCAAGCATATTCTATAAACATAGCGGATTTGTGATAAAGTCATCAACAACAGAGTGCAACAGCTCTGGGAAGTGGAAATTAGATATTTGCTTGAATAGGGCTTTAACCGTGAGTGGTGGTGATGTGTAAAAAGAAAAAAAAAAGCATTGTTTGTGTCGAGTCATTGAATCAGTCAAAGTATATTGCATCAATGTATTTAAAATTCTTCTGTTCTTCCTCCCTGATCTCGTTACAACTCACCAGCTCTTTTCATAGTTTGCTATGTATGATCAATTGCAATAAGTATTAACATTATCAGTGAACACTTTGATACATATTGTTGGTTATTGCAGATGCTACTCTGTCTGATATCTGGTAATGCTCTTACACACTGGCAAGATTAGTCCACATCATGTAATTCTGTTAAAAGGTTGCTTTCAGTCCAACACAAACTCAGATGCAGGAGTTTGTGATTTGGTTGCTAAATCTGAGGATTTGGATGTAGATTCAATTCTGATGGAGGTAAATGATTTATTTAATTCTGAATATGAGTGGGTAGACCATTGAATAAACGTCTTGTAAAATGAAATAAAATAAGAATTCACACAATCCTTTTGATTGTAGTAGAAGAAAAATCTTCATTTGTCATTCTCAATTAATATTCTTTATCAGACGTTTTCGCTGTTCCTTATGAAAAAATACAATAACCGAATAACATTAATCCAAGATTCTTTTGTCAGAAACTGAATCTCCATTTTTCTTCTTGGATCAAAAGTCAAGTGAACTAAAATATGACACAAATACTTTTATTTTTTGGATACCATGAACTGATGGAGTTTACAGGCATTACAAACCAAAACTCTTAGTCGTGAACCTCCTAGGAAATATTGTTTCCAGTGTCCGTCATCTGAAAGACTTTGATATGAATAGCAATCTCTTTTAGTTGTCACTTTGTTGGCAATATTATTAGTGCTACGTTTTCATTACTACTAAAGTTGCATCAACTGCGCAAAACCTTATTAGTCTTTAAACTACTTCAAGTTACCATGTTTTAATTAGTTTACAATATGAGAATATGCAAAGTATAGTGTTTTTAATAATTATAATTTTGTTATTTTGAAACCAAATTTTGTATTTGAATCAAAC